>VNJY01001113.1:49084-104478 GCA_008042715.1 Drosophila bocki
GTTTTTTTTTTTTTTTGTTGGGAACACACACTCCACTCCCAAGGTTTCTTTTCCACGACTTTGTCTAAAGTCGAGCTCGGAAGCCTTGGGGTCAACTTTCACACCACCACACACGAATTAGGCAACCAAAATAAATAATATCGTTCTAAGCACTTGGAAAAAAACGAGTCGAATTTTTAAGGTAATATATAATAACATCTTTATAAATATAATCATTTTTATTTAATATTTAAATTTTATAATTAAATAGAGGTAAATGTTTAACAATGTATGAATTTAAAGTTATGTTAGTTAAGAGATAAACTTTTTGCAATGCGTATTTGAATGAATTTAAAGCAATGCATAAAAAGAGATCAATAAAAGCCTTGCGATTATTTTCGAATTAAATATATTATTCACTTAAATGTGCAATATACATACATATGTATTGATATCTATGCAGGTTTTTAACCTTTAATATTTACTAATAGATAGGAGATAAGATTCGACATTGGTTTTTCCCTGTTTTATCTTTGCCCGTATATATCAAAAATAAACCATATATAAAACCAATAAAATGTATCATAGAATACTTGAGAAATTTGTTTGATTTTGGATTGTTACTCAGGTGTTTAATAATCAATATTTACACAAGTACTATAATTCAACACCCCGCATAGATGACCCTCGGATTTCAAGGGAAAAAGTGAAAACGAAGCTAATTAAACACTAGTTTTGCTACGTAAACTGTAGATTCGAATCAAAAATTTATAGCTTAATGTTCGATTATTCTGGAAGAACTAAAACTAACTCATTTCGGAGAATGTTTACTTTACACAGTTATAAAATTAGCAGGACCAATGGAAATGCATCCATGCACATGTTCATATCAAATAAACAAATATATATCAGGTCTATATATAGAAACTTTATTTTATTTCCTTCCCATTTCATTTTTACAGGGGTACACTGAAGAAAAAGGCAAAAACCATTTAAATTGGATAAAAAAAAAATTAAAGATTTGTTATCTTAAATAATTTGTAACTAATTTGATCATAAACAATAAAAATAGTTTTTCACAGTGTTTAACACCCATCCCTTTCTATGCCTCAGTCGTAAGGTAAAAATAACAAGTGGAACCTGTGTGAAATACTAACAGTTTGTCCACATGGGATTTACCTTGCAACAACAACAACAATTAACCGTCAAGAAAAGGGCCATAAAAGACTGGGAAATTAGAATAAATTATAAAAGCGTTACCCAGTTTCCTACGCTGCCAATTCCATTGTTATTGCCACAAATGCTACAGTATTTTCACACACACACACACAGACCTCTGCCCCACTCGCACACCCACGCCGCCGGGTTGTTGCACTTGGGGAATGTTAAGGCGCTGTTATTAGCGTGGCGCTCTGTTAACTCGCTAATGATAATAAGAGTCAGTTGTTGTTGTTGCATGTTGCCAAGTGCCGTTGCTCGCACTACTTCATGTTGTCTGCATGTTGCAAAAGCTGCACTGGTATCCGTAATTGTGTTTGTGTGTGGAATGCAAATGATTGAAATTATGTACACCAGCGGTTAAACGTCTATATCATAATTGAGCTTCTAAAATGATCGAAATAGGGCTGATTTAAACTAGAGATTAAATTTGAGAGACTAATTGATCATTAGACAGATTTGATTGGAAATTATTCTATTGTCTCTATTACTTTTAATAGCCACTAATCTAATGCACACAATTGTAAATATGTTTCTACGACTGTGTCGGTATTTGTCCCCCTTTTTCCTGTCTTCTTCTCTCTCCCTCTCGCTCTCTGGATGCAACAATTTAAGTTTCCCACACACTGCAAATAACAGACAAAGAGGTGGGGGGAATTGTTAACGAGCGCTAATTAGAATTTAATTATGTGAGGGGTGTAAAGTTACACTCTCCAGAGGTGACACACTCTCCAGAGGTGGAGACTTTTCACAGCTTAAAGCGGTTACCGAACGTGAACTACATAATTGGCCAAACTCATTGAGAAAATGCCGCTCACATCACACCAACACCAACACACTCGCACCAACACACAAACACTTTCTAATTCGAAACGCCCCGAAAAGGGGGAACAGAAATAAAAGAAGTACCAGGCAATTGGATTTGTAACTGTGAAAGTGAAATTGCCAAGATACAGAGAAGCAGCAGGGGCGTTGCAAGGGGGGATGCATGGCAGGGGGAGTACACTAGTTTTGTACACAAAACTACAGTTTAATTAAGACACATTTAATAAACCAAATACTTCTAATATATAAAATAACATAAACTTTGCAATAAAGCTTAAGATCGTTAAATTTTAAACCTTAAATAATATTCTATAAAATCAGTATCTTAAAAAATAGATAACTGCTGTGTTTACTGTTGTTTTTAACTGTGTACTGGACGCGGAACGACTAAAATCAAGTGCGTAAAGTAAGCGAAAAAGTTTAGTTGTTTTCCATTATGCAAACGGGGAAGGGGGTGGTGCAGAGAGGCAGGGGGCAAAGACAGGCTTTGCAGCGCTTGAGAAATTTTTATACGAATGGAGCTTAGGCTGCGCTTTAAGGTTTTTTTTTTGTCGTTTCTTCGTTTATGGTTACACTCCACTTCATTTCACAAAACTCCAACTTCGCTCCACTGCGTAACAAAATTACAAGACACACATACACATGTACTTGTGTATACATATATACACTTGCAGCGCAGCAAACAACAACAACAAAGAAAGGAGCAGCGAAGGGAAGGGAAAAAAAGACTTGACTTGAATTACACCAACAAAATAAAGTATTTGGGGGACTTCTCGCTTACTTTGCTTCACATTCACTTTCGCATTTGGCTGTATTTTCCTCTGCTTCTGCTTTTTTGTTTTTTCTCTTGCACCGATTTTCCTTTTTTCTTCGCGAGAAAACTGTCTGCTCCGCTACATTTTCACGCGCTTTTCACAGTCCTGGTGATGGAGGCCCGTTTTTTCTGCACATTTTCACTAGTTCTTTTCGACGGCCGCTGTTTAACGTTGGACAACCATTTAAAAAATGTATTTATTAGTAACTAATCGCGGTGTTGTTTTTGTTGTTTTTCGCAGTGTGCCCGGCGGGTCTTCTGGGAAGAAAACCCGAATTTTCTCCTCTGATGCACCTGGCCACATAAAGGGGTTCAAGAATTGGCTATTTGCCGTGGTACGAACCCTTTTGAGATCTGGTACTTTTGGTCGCTAAGACCGAAAAGTCTGGCAGCACAAGTGTGTTGCCAAAGTTTTCGGCCCGAGCTACCAGCGTTGCCAGACTTTTTGGTCCGATTTCGATATCATTTTCAGGAAAAATATCGATATATTTTGATCTGGTACTTTTGGTCGCTGGGACCGAAAAGTCTGGCAGCACTGTTAGCTGTGACTCAAAAGTCTGGCAACGCTGGTAGCTCGCACATTAGCGTTGCCAGACTTTTCGGTCCCAGCTACCAGAGTTGCCAGACTTTTGAGTCCCAGCGACCAAAAGTACCAGATCAAAAAATACCGATCAAAACCATCGATAGTCGAACAATCGATGGTTTGAAAAAATCAAACATCGATAGTTCGATAGCGCGATTTTGCCATCTCTAGATGCGACGCTGCCGAGTACAAATAAAATTTTAAATAAATCGCTCGCAACGGTCTATAACAGCGGCTCAAATCGCAGGGATTGCTTCCGGAAAATCTGATAAATCCGAAAAGATAGTGTGCGCCGATCCGGAAGTGTCGCGAAAAGTGTGAAAGTGAAAAAGTGCAGTGCGTCGCTGCAGTCCCACTCCGTTTTCCTGCCACAAGAAGCATCTCGGCGGTGGCGACCAAAACCAGTTAAACCAAAGCCAGAAAAGAATAAATCCCACATCCGCCATGGGGCTCAACGGCTGCTGTTCGTGCGTCAAATATCTGATGGTCCTTATAAACATTTTATTCTGGGTATGTGTAATGTAGGCGCCACCAACAAATCCTGATGGTCTCTGCCCTGGCTCTCCCATCACAACAACAATTGGAACACACGGACCTCAATCTCTGCACGCGTGTGTGTGTGTGTGTATGTGGGTGTTTTGGGCGAGCTTGTGCTTGTATGTTGTGTATTCCCTACGCCCCTGGTTCAATGGGGCGTGGGGAGGGATAGGGGCCATGCGCACGCTCTTTGAGAGTTGCTCCTTTGGTGTCCTATCGTCTTCACGGTTTCGCTCTCTTCCCGCTCAGAGATGACAACAAATAAGACAGGGTTTTAATTAATAAATATTTGAAAACAAAAAAAAACGAAAGAAAAGTGTTATATTTGTTTGTTAAAAGCTCTTATAAATATTTACCTAATTAAAGATTTTTTTTTTAAATTATTAAAATATATCTTACATTGTAAAACAAGAAATTTAATAGTTATACTGCAAAAAACATTTAAATTAAACATTTTTTTAATTCAATATGATAACAAATTATAAATTCTGATACCGTTAATCAATTAACGTTATGAAAACGTTCTGATTTTCAAGCTATATCTTTCGATAAGAGCTATGTATCCACCACTTGCTCCTCTTTTCCTATTTTCGCTGAGTAGCGCTCTCGACTCCTACTCCCCCACAAACAATAGAAGTTCCGTTGTTGGAGGAGTGAATGACACACACACACACATACTCCCGCACGCCCACAAACACCCACACAGACAGATATTGAGGCATCTCCCTCCCCACTTCGGGCTCTTTTTCTTTTCCCGCCTCTCTCCCCTTATACACGTTTGTTCAGTTGTTTTTCTTCGGCTTCTGCCTTTTCCTGTTGTTTTTCTGTTTTTTATTATTTTTATAACGTATACGTGCGTTTGATATTTTTACAAACTTCAGCGGGGGTTTATCCAGTATCCAGTAAAAAAGGATCTAAATTAGGCACCCCACCCTGCAAATCCAAAGGGGTTTATTTTATTTGTGTTTTTACGCAACGTTTTTGACTTTCTGACTTTCAACATTGCCTCGGCTTTCAATTGTTCATTCAATTATTGTCTGTTTGTGTTTGTTTTCCCCCAAGTCTTCTTCCACTTGCGAAATCAGTTTCGCTTTTCCTTTGGGCAACAAATTTAAGATTTTTGATGCTTATGCTGCTGGTTGTTTTGAATTTTTTTTTTCTTTGGCTTTGGTTTGTTGATTGTTGCTGCCTTTTTTCGATTTCTGTCTATAGTATTTATTAGTCAAAAGCTATTTTCGAATACGGGCGAAAAACAACAAAAACATATGCGTCCGCTCATAGAATACGGCAAATACACTGAACAATATTTGATTTTTGATTAAAATGAATTTAGAAATGAATTGTAACTGTTTTGAATTTATGCTGGGATACTTTTTATAAGTATTTCTTTAAATATTTCCTAATTAAGACCCTCAGATATATTTTATTAAATATAAAACTAAGCCCCATTTTCATTACAAAACCTAATTCCCCTAATACTAAGACCCGGGACACTTTGTATTCCTCTAATTTAATGTAATAATTCAGGTAAACAGATCAATTGTGTATCTATTGATGTAATTCCTGTTAATATCTTTTCTTATCTTATCTTATTCTATCTTACTTATTTTCGGTGTAGTTTTTCTTGGCCTATGATGTCTTAGTCTTCGTTGTTTTTGTTTGTTGCACAGTGGTATGTGTTTGATGTTTATAGAAGGCAGCAAAATGTGATTGAATTTGTGATGTGCTTGTGATGCAGTTTCTTTCACTAATCGGTTAAACTATTTTTAGAGCGATCTATGGACTGAAAGTGCGTCAGAAATGTATTAATATAGCTGGTTTAAGTGTATTTTTAACATATGGAAGGTTATAAATAATGAAATTTATTGAATTAGCCATTAATAAGTAATGCGGCAACATGCTTATAACGATTTAATAGCTTCTTATTTGTCATAATTGCGCTAGAAATATATATTAGCAAAATATATTGATTTTAAGACCCAATATACTTGCTTAATAAATCCAAGAAGATATTTAATAAATAATTAGTCTATTTTAAATCGTCTTTTGAGGCATATAAAAATGTAATAACCACTGTCCTGCAATCGATTCAAATTCAATTTCCTCTCCACTGTGCGCATCGGTTTCCAAACATTTCCATTTTCATCGTCGCCGTGGGGCATCGTGATCAAACGGCACGATCTCTGAGGACGCTGACGTTCCACAATGATGCCGAGATCCAAGATCCCAGATTTTGAGATGCCGGGAGGTCGATGCCGAGCGTCTAAAATGCTAAAATGCCGCCATAGCCGCTGCCGTCATTGAAGTTGACAGTGACCAAAAAAAGCTGTCCGTTGGCCATCTGACAAGACTTGCGCCCCCTATCCACCCACCGAAAAGCAATTCATTTACTTACAGTGGAGTCTTTTTAAGTGAAAAAAAAAACTAGCTGTAGGATCTAGATTTAATTTGAAAATGTAGGTAATTCAATGGGTTCAAAGGATTATATACAAAAAAAATATTTGTATTATCCCTTTTAATCAAGTTTAGTTTCAAAGTTTTATACTTTATACATTTATATTTATTTTATTTCTTATACAAATATTTATTAATTTTATGATTATCTTAATCTATCAAGTTCAAGGACCCTCAAAAAATATATCACCTTTAACCTTTTCTAGGGTAATAATAATTCTCTCTTAGGAAAGGTCGCCTGTATCTATTTCTGTCTCTTCCACATGCATAATTCGCTGTGCTATTTTTCACTCAATTATTCATGAGTGGCGCTTCATTCATTTTTCATTTTTCATTTATAGTTTGTATTTTGCAAACTGTTTGCTGGCGCGTCTGCAGTTTGGAATCGATGCGGTTAATTGTGGCACAATAACGACAACTGGACATGCATATGGCAGAGCTGGCTGCACTCTTGTAACCCTCTTTTCGCGTTGTAATTTCTCGAAGCTCTCTCGTTTTCCGCCTGTCGACGCCTCGGCTCTGAAAAGTGGGTCAACGAAGGACTTTTATTAGCCGCTCGTTTGTTTGTCATGGACACGCGACACGGTGTCAGGATATGTACGAGTGTCTGTACGTACCGGGAATCGTAAAATTGCAACCAACATAGCTACAAATAAGGCGTGGATTTCATTCGTACACGGAAAAATGGAATTGATTTGAAATGGGGTCAGTTTTCTGTAGGATTTTTTTTAAATGTAAATCGTTTAGAGAACTTTTCACAGAACTTTAAAGTGGTTTCATACGAAATTGAATTTTTGATAATATGGGTTTTAGTATTAGAGTAGTAAATTATTTAAAAAAATATCTATTTTCAATTTTAAACTTTCTTCTATCTAAACATTTCATTCGCCTAACAATCTCTCAAAATTGCAAAAGTTATTTATATGCTGGTTATGTCGCCATCATTTTTGGTTACTCAATAAACAGCCCTCGAATGGTGCAACATTGTATTACATTTCCACCAACAGTTTTTCCGTTAGCTGCACTCACGCAGACAGCCACACTCTCATATATGAACTTTTAGGGCGGCAGTATCGTGCACTTTGTGTGGCACACTTTTTGTCCCACTCGCTCTCCGGTTGCAACTGGGCTTTTCCATTTTCCATAGCTTGCTCTTTCGTGGACCACCCGCATAAAGCCGGTCTCCGGTGCTTCCTCTTGTGTTTCATTAGGTTTTCATGAATTTTTGCGGCACTCTTTGTTGTTAAGTCACTCTCACTTTCCGGCTGCCTTCTTCTCTAGGGAGCTGTATCTCATTTTTTTATGTTTGAGCGCCAAAAATAATGGGATTATTGAAACTCTGGGGTGAGGCTTAAATTAACCCTCTCGGTCTCATAAAGAATAATGTTTAAAATACGTACACTATGAGAAATGGTAATATTTCCATATATTTCGTTAAGTTAAAGTCTAGAATCAAAAGACCTTGTAATAACTGAAATAATTACCGAATTTATTGCCGTAATTGCCAGCTATGCTGCGTAATCTTATCAAGTAGCATGGATGCTAGAAATGCTCTAGATTTCTTGGCAATTACGAAAACTCTACATTAAAGGAAAAATACTTAGATAAGATATGTTTTTCTATTTTGAAATTCTTTTCAGTTTGCTTCCGTTTTAAATTTACATATTTTCTTTTATAATAAGTTTTCTTGCTTACATCTCTTGATTAGTTCTCATCGCACACTCAATTTCCTTGAGATGAATATTTTAGCTGAATAATTAATGAACGTACACACACACTCACTCTGACACTTGTGTGTGCCTCACCTATTAAGTCATTAGCTCTTTATTAGATTTTCACACTCATTGCACGAACTTAAATTTAAATGCAACATTTTCATAGATGATTTGCTTGCCCTATTCAAGTTAAGTGATTCAATTTCTATATAGCAAATTCAATTGAAGAAGGAGAATCATACAAATTTTTCTAGTTAATTTTTAAAGGTGGAATAAGTTCGCAATTTGTAAGCTGATAAGGCGAGGAAACGATAAGAGCTAAAAGCGTCTCAGCTTCTCGTTGGGATCAATGTTCTGAACCTATAAGAATGATAAGCATATACATATGTAGATTTAACAAAAAATATAATAATAATTTCCACATTGTTTCTGTACCTTTTTTATGTTTTCATATTTATTTTTTCACTACGTACACAGTACTCTCCCAATTTAATTAAATTAAAAGCAACAAAATCACAAAAGTCAAGTAGAATTTCATGCTGACATCATAAGTTTGGACTCGGGGTAGTCTATGGGGAGGGAAGATCTCCTCCCACTTTAATTGCCGCCTTGCCAGATGGCGTCATTGGCGCGTGTTCGCAGTGTGTTCCAATGCAACTTTTATAAATTTTACAATTTTACACAGAAAATGCGTAAAGTCTATACTAAAAATAACTTGTACATATTATTTTAATCGGTCTCTGATTTCGCTTGCAGCTCATTGGCCTGACCATCGTGGTCACATCCGTCTGGATGCTGACAGATCCCACGTTCATGCTGTCCATGACACAATCCTACAATCATTACCATATAGCCCTCTACGTTTTCCTGGGCATCGGCATATTGATCACCCTGGGCGCATTCTTTGGCTGCTGGGGCGTGTGCCGAGAGTCGCAGTGTCTGCTGGTTTCGGTAAGTAAAAATGGAGTAAAAAGATTATATGGTAGTTCTAGTGTCTGGAAATTCCAATTAAACTGGATGCAGTTGTGTGGCCCACACAGCTACGCTCGCATAATTGCAGCGGAGGCTCGCCCACAACGTCTGGTAGAGTCTGCCAATCGTTGCACTCAAAAAATATGCGATATTTCCAGCTTAAATCCTAGAATAATATTAAATAAACTTATTAAAAAGGCTTTTTAAATCTTAAAATTAGTTTAAAATGAAAATAAACTCAAGCAAAATCCTGCCTTAATTTTAGTTTTTAAGTATCTTAAGCCTTTCAAAGCTCAAAAAGAATTATTTTTATACAAGGAATCATTGAATTTTTCAAAGAATTATAACATATCATTAGGGTTTCCAGTGTGAATAAATCTTTCTTAAATATCAACGAGTTTATTAACCCAACGCCCACTGATGTTTCCACGCGCATTCATTCATAAATCTGAAATTGCTCTTACAGTTCTTCTGTGTCATACTCATTGTGATGGTGGCACAAATTGCAGCCGGTGCCTGGGCCTTCCACAATAAAGATAAGCTGGATGACATTGTCCGGGCGGCCGTCAAGTCCTCAGTTCAAGAGGAATACGGACAGTCCACCATGAGTTCGCGCACCGTCACATTTGATACGCTGCAAAAGAATGTAAATATTTGGACATATGTCGAAGCTCTCAAGAAACCTGATTTATATGTTAATTATCTTCTTTCAGTTGAAGTGTTGCGGTGCCGATGGACCTGGCGATTGGGCCACGAGTCGTTTTAATAATGTGGATCGCACAAATATTGTGGAGATTGCCGTTTCTTCCATGAATGTCTTTTACAATATACCCGAGTCCTGCTGCAAAGATGATCTAAAGGATAATGAGTGCGATCTGTCGCGTCGTTTGAAATTTGGTGGTCCCCTGAATGCTGCCATTTATCAGCAGGTAAGATAATGAGGAGATCCTCTAAGGTGCTGGGTATTTTCCCATGTAAACAATTGCCTGAAGTAAACCTAATTTACCATTCATTCAACGCTCTTTTATCGATTCTTAAAACTACCGAAAAAGCCCATTAAAGTCAATTGATAGGTGTGGCCGATTCATAATTTCGCTG
Organism: Drosophila bocki; assembly: GCA_008042715.1. Lineage (NCBI taxonomy): Eukaryota > Metazoa > Arthropoda > Insecta > Diptera > Drosophilidae > Drosophila > Drosophila bocki. The sequence goes on from VNJY01001113.1 coordinate 59,280, forward strand.
GCCATAAAAATTAATGATCATTTACGCATTTGTTGATTTTTCTGCGGCAAGCTCTCCGCTTTCAGCGACTGGGCTAATAAAAATTCACGCCTGCCGATGCCGAGACGATAAAGCTGTATTCATTAATATTGATATTCAACATGCATTTCAAAACTTCTGACTGGCTGGGTTTGTTTGTAAGAAAAGAACTCGGGAATGACTTCTATAAACAAACAATTGAAACTTTGTTATAAACAAAAATCTTATAGATTTAACTCTTATTTCTTACAGGGCTGCGTTGACAAACTGATTGATATAATTTACGAAAACTGGGTCACCATCTTTGCCGTCACTGCCGCTGTTATTCTGCTGGAGCTGCTCTCCCTGACCTTCGCCCTGAGCCTGTGCTGTGCGGTGAGGAATCAGCACTACAAGGCCTGAGAATTACAGAACTCCCATAGGGAAATCACGGACGATGAGAAGTACTAACAAACCAAATCGAAACGGATGCATTGCGAGCGTTATTACTAAAGGCGTGTGCGTGCGAATGGGGGTATATGCATTTAGCAGATAATGTCCGACGTCCCCAGGTCAATACTTTAACAGCAGCAAAAAAAAAACGACAAAGAACAACAAGAACAACACGACAACACCACACTTTTGTAGTACTTTTAACCAGAAGACAAACGACAGACAACAAAGCTGAGCAATTGTATTTGAGATACGACGACACCTTTTGGGATTTGTGAAGAGTTTTTAAAGCACAACGCGACGTAGTGTGGCGGAAAGTGGACTTTATATGAACTTGATATGCAAGCAGAGCGAGAAAAAAGAAAAACAAAATGACACTTTTCTAAACAAGATATTTCTACAACAAACACAAACAGTAAACTTTATATAAACATTAACAAAAGAGGTGGATAATCTATTCATATTTTTTTGTTTACATTTTTGGAAAAATCGATGTTCTATGGTCGAATATAGATTTGAATCTTGTGAATTTATATTCATTTTAAGTTACAATTTTCCCTGTATAATTAATTTTTATTTGTTTATTTTTCAGACACATTTGATTACAAATTTAAAACATTTTTATGGGTATTTTTTGTTCAATGTTTGTTTTTTTTACTAAAAATATAATTCATTTATTTTTATTTTTTTGTATTACCGCGAACATCGATCTCTGCAATTAATATGTTTCTCCACCTCTAAAAACAAGCTCCATTATACTTAGCCTAGCGAGAATGTTTCGAATTCATAGATACATGCTATGTATTAAATATATAGAAAAAACAAAAACATAAGCACAAAAGTATAAAGGTATAAAAAGTATAGTGTTAAATGCCAAAACCAATGGTTAAATGTAAACAAAATGAAAAGCAATCAAATTTCTTTCAAAATTTGTTCCCCTCATAAGACTTTTGATTACCAATTAAGTTTTCTTTGTGGCCATTTTCGTACGCTAACACAATGCCAAATGATGTAAGTAACATATGATATAACACACAGCATTCCACAAGAATGAGAATGATTGACAGATTTTTGTTCTGGCTTCACAAAAAACGCATTGCCATCCAAAGACCCAGCCCCAAAAATATATATTTTCCAATCATTTTTATGAATCTTGTGCAAATTGTTGTGCTAAAAAATCAATTCGTAGAGCTTCACGAAATTAAATGCCAAATATTTTATGTATTTACAAAATTAAATTATTATTTATTTATGGTTTATTTTTTGAGCAAGGAGCAAAAGGAACATCTTAGCATTGAATATGTAACTTCCTTAACCCTGAAAATAGGACTAGCATCCCTACTGTTTTTAAGTAGTCTTTTTAACTGCTCCAATGAATTAATATTGGGTAATCGTAACGAATTTTGTCGAATCCAACTTACCTGCATCGAAAACAAATTTATTATTTAGACATCTCATTGTGTAAGTGCAACTATTTATAAATGGGAATGTCATCAAAAGTAGCACAAAATGTTAAATGGCAAGTACCAAGCACACAAACAAAAAAATCTCTATATTTACATTGTATTTTTACCATACACCATGAACTATAATTAATATATATATATATACAAACATACATACATATATATTTTTTGTAACATTTTCATTTTATTGTTGTTATATGTGAATTTTGTTGTTAGTTAAGCGTAGCCTGAACGTCACACTTTGTACCCCCCTCACAACGTCTAAATAAATTAATTAAATAAATTAAATCTACAAGGACAAAATTATATTTAAATTTACAAACTAATGAAAGAACCCTAAAATATATTGTATTTAAAATAAATTATTTATTTTAAAATTCTTAGTAAGTCATGGAGTTTAATTAAATACACAGTTTTAGGTTAAGAGAGGAGAAATCTGCATACAAATTAAATTCACGTTCATGTGTTGGATTTGTAGCAAAAAAAAAATAAGATAAAAGCATTGAAATATTTAGGAAATGCAATTTTCAAATTAAACATCTCTAAACCTTAAGGAGAATTGAATGTAGCAAAATATTTATAGCACAAAAACATCATCAAGCATATAAAATCAAAACCAAAAACAAAAATAAAAGAATCTACTCTTCAAATAACATTAAAAACAACAAAAAACAATCAACTCGGCATCTTCATAGCATATGGAAACTAAATAGTTTGTATGAAAAAAATGGCACATTTCGCAAGAAATCCAACTTAAAATGGATAAAGTTATACAATATAACGATGCTCAAGATCTGTATTTAACAACAGCAATATGTAAAACCGAAACATTGGATATTTGAGGCAAGTAATTGTGAACAGTGCGGCATTAAAACTGATATTTCAAATAAATAAACATACATTTAAACAAAATTTGTGTCTAATTTCGGGGAGGTTTTATAGAAAAAGTTTATCTAAATCGGAGAGTTTACATTCATAGTAAGAATTTCATACTCAAACCCACCAAATAAAAGTACAAGCAACCCAATAAATAATTAAATTTTTATTTTTATTAAAATGTTTATCGGTTTTTATCCATTACCCATTCTGTTGTGAGGCTTTGTTTCAATTACTTTTCTTATCTTTTTTGTTGTTTCTTGCATTATTATTATTATTTAGAGTGGCATAAGAACAGTTATGATTTCTTTTTCTTGTTCTAAAACTAAAGTTTCAACGAAATTCGAATGGTTGTGTTTAAGAACTGAGGCATTGACACTCATAAGACCTACTAAAACTACCTACACTTAAGTTTTTCCTAGTTCACATTATTAAACTGAAGGTACATTTTAGTGGATTTACTTTCGCATTCATTTTAATAATTAATTTTTGGGAGAGTTTAATTGTTAATTATTTGGAAAGTTGACAACACATACATTATGTTCCGTTAGGCAGGCTTGAATCAGTTTTTAATGACAAAAAGAATTAAATATTGAATTTACACATAAATGAATTTCTCGTAGAATATGATAGTATTGTTATTTTTATTGTAGTTTTAGTTTAATTAATGGTTTAAGGGTTTTTTCCTATAGTGTACTTATTATAAACAATCCAAATCACTAACCACGTTTGCTCTTGTTAAGTTTTAGTTTCATTTATTATTAATTCATAGGGATAGTGTACAAATGAAATATTTTGGTTAACTTAGAGGATAAACATTCGAGATGGCCGGATGGTAGCGTGGGGATTTTTAACATCTCGGCTTTCATTTACATATACATATATCGCTTAGGCTGACAAAATTATTATCGTAATTTACATTTACTATAGGTACATTTTGATTTATAATTTAGTTTCAACTAAATACGAATTAAAGGTAATGCTAAAAGTTAGTTACACATATTAAGGTCTGGCATCGCGATTCCCATTCCAACTAGCTATAACAATTAAACGTTGATCTCGACATATAGCATATAGCACAGTGGATATTCGTTCTCGTTCATAATTGTCGTGGACATTTAGCAGCTAAAACCGATTTGATAACATCTTCCAATTCGGTTGGTTAAATAAACTTCATTAGGTTTTAAGATTTAATATTATTAGGTATAAGCGTTTCAATTTCATTATTTATTTTGTTGACTAGTTTAGACATTTAGCTTTCGTTCAATTCGAGTGATAGTTTTAATATCAATAAGTATTCCATGTAGGTTTCTTGTTGGACAGTGTACGTTCATATTGCATAGATCGTTCATCTTAAAGTTACAAATCGTTCGTCTCCGTGGGTGGTTTAACAAGTATAGGTCGCATAGGATTTCGTCTAGCCAAGATGCTCTTGCTAAACAAAATGTTCTGGTTAAACACATTTACTAACTTGTAAGATTATTTTGTTGATGGATTCGCAAAAAATGGCTTTGCCGTTTGATGGGAGAGTATTTTGTTTTACCTTTTTTTTATTATTATATAGTTAAGTTATGTCTGAAGAATCGTGGAAGATGTGTGTGTTGAAAATGTTACATGAAATTAAGCAAAAAGGTAAACACATCTTTTTCAGAATCAAATATTTCAATATTTAAAATTATTTTTTTTTTGAAAAATGTATGTAACAATTTCTGACTTCAGAAAACCCTTTCTTTTTTATTGTATTTATTTTTATCATTTATTTAAGGCTTCTTATGTATGATTTCTGGTACAGAAATATGCTTTTTGTTTGAAGCAACAATGGAAGAACAATGTTTACAACTAAAAGCGGAAATAGGAAATATCAAACCACATTGATTGTCTTCTCTTGTCTATGCACAATTAAGCGTTCAATGTTTATGAGTTTTATAAAAATCGCGCTCGCTCTTCCTTTTTGTTTTGTTATATTTTCCCATTCAGTGAACAATATTGTTTTTCTCACTTTCAACAGCATCCTTCGATAGGTTGTTGTGTGTCAAATGGTTGGGCTTTAAAGAAAAAAAAAAGGAACCAGACGTGTCCTATGTAAGTGTAAATATTTAATGGCATTGCGTAATTGAATATAAATGTAATTTAATTGAAGAGTCATGTTGTGAACTGCAGCTACCATTAACAAATCAGCAGGGCCTTGTATAAATATAAATAATTAAACTGTAATTGTCAAGTGCTATTTTTATATATCGGTGGTTGGCTGGGCACGAAAAAACCCACACATACTTTATCCATATTTATTTATTCAAGTTTTTTTGTTGCCTTTTAAAACCAATATTTTTAGGAGACAGCTTTATTGAGACAAATTTGTAAATTCAATTAGTGGCTGGACAAAATAATAATTTATGCAAATGGAAAATGAATTTTAATAGAATTAACCGCATGGTGAAGTAATTTAATTTGTCATATTCCGTATGGATATTTAATGCTTTAATTGACAGCGAAGAAAAAGCCTTTAAATGTTGACAGTTTTCAATACAATAAAATGGGGAAAATATTGGCAAAAACTCAAGTGAGGTAACCCTTTAATTGGCCTCTAATATCCATTAGCTAAATATATTACATCTATTATTTGTTAAGCATATTTGTAGTAAAGTAAATCGTGTTGAGAGCTCTGTTTCTCTTGTTGTCGGTATACCAATTCCATTCCTGAATCAAACATTTGGTTTGGTGGTTTTGTTTTTAGTTTAGTTTAGTTCCCGAAATAATATACATATACATGTATAAATTTATATAGTAAATACATATATAAGACCAATTCGCTTTTCACGGCAGGATTAAATTCATAATATGCTCAAAAAATGACATATTCTTTATAATCTGATCAATCATTGACGACCTCATTGTTAGTTATATAATAACACACTCATAAAGTTTAAAGATTTCTTCTTTCGATATTTGTTTGTTGTTGCCTAAACTAATTCATTTAATTACTAATATGTTTCATTTCCTTATTTTCCATCAATTTCACTGGTGTTTGTCATATTTGTTGTGTTGGTTTTTCTTTTGGGGTGTCTCCTCTTCTTTTTTTTGTAAAGTTTTTTTTTGTTGGTTTTTTTGAGGTTGTCAATTTGTTTGGTTGCGTTGCTTATTGCATTTAGAGATCTATAAGAGATCTTATAGTCCTGGAATTGCGCAGCTCTGGCTCGTCCTCGTCCTCTTGTCATCAAAGGTCATTGTCGAACATTTGCAGCGAACGCGTTACCAAGTCGTCCTTCAGGCAGGCCTCCAAGAACTCCTCTATCGTTATAATGCCATCCTGATTCAAGTCCAGTTTGCGAAACACACGGTCCACCTGAATACGAACGAAAATACATTATAGTAATTAAGGGTATTTTTTATTTCCTGAAAAACTTTAATAAACTTCGAAATAAATGGTTTAAGCTTCACTCTTTCTCACTTTCCTCTCTTCAACTTTTCATTGTCTGAAATCCATTTTGCATTTAATCTCGCATTTCAGTTGCAATGACTTTATATTGGTTCTTTCGGGAGGGGAAACGTGAAACCTTCATCATTAAGTAAAATATCCGCTGCTGTTTCCGCAGATGAAAGCTTCCGTTTCCTCCACCCCTTAACAATCCGCTCTGTGTCAATGCATTTCGATTCGATTCGTCTCTTATGCATTCCAACTGTGTTTCTGTTGCCGTGGGTGTTCACAATTATAATTACGCATACGCAGTGTGAGCCCGACCAACGTCAGCGGATGCTGTGTGGAGTGCGGCTTTTGCATAAAAAATGAAGCATCCAAATCTGTGTCAGTGTAGGTGAGATATACAAGATTGTGGAAACAAAGCCCAGAACGTGCCGTTCATTCTACATAGATAAACAAGGATTTCGCTTTGCATCTCTGGCCATTTGAATGAAGCAACCGGAGCTTAGTTAAGCCGATGCAATGTGCAGGATTTGGCCAGTAACAAATATTCTAAACCTGCCTGAAGAAGGATATTGCATAATATAGCAACTACGGGGTTGGAATATAAATAAAACCACCTCAATTTCATAAATGAATTCAAATATTTGCTTAGAATTGAAGAGAGAAAAGCTACAGTAAGGAAATGAATTTTAATCCCCATATTTTCTCACCTGATCCCTCGCCTTGCGATCATCCTCGGGCTGGTGTGGTCTCCTTCCCATAAGCTCATGAATGGCCAAAATAATTTCACTCAGCTCGCCGCGACTGATTCGGCCATCGCCGTTGAGGTCGTACAACTTGAAGGTCCAACGCAGTCGCTCGTAGACCGAACCGCGCAATAATGTCGACAAGGTGACCAGTAAATCCTAATAAAAGATGAAAATGCATAAATAAGTGTCCACAGAGGAAATTGCGTAAACGTTGTTGTAATAAGAAGTAATTACCCGAAAACTAATGGCGCCATTGCAATTAACATCGAACGCTTTGAACACATAATGAGCGTATAAACTCGAATCTATATAAATAGAACAAGCAAAATGGGGGGCGTGTCAGGGTGATTATTTTTCTTTTTCTGTTCTCTATGGTTGTTTGAGTATTTTTTTTGGGTATTTTGGCATTTGGGGCGCAGCTGTGCTGCAAGGACGAAATGTTCGCTTAAATGGCGCTTTATGACGCGCAACTATAAAAAGGAGAAGCTTAAGACCTCGACGACAGCGTCGAGCTAACACACACTCTCTGCCAAAAGGGACATTTATTCGCAAACACACACACACACACACACACACACAAATACTTACTGCCATGTGGAAAGAATTTGGCGTAAATATCCTTAAAACAATCCTCGTGCACCACGCCCTCGGGGCATTCCTGCGAAGAAAGGAAAGAAATCGCCATGAAAGTGTTTGCTTGGTTAATAAAGAAAAAGGCAAATTTAATGAAAGTGAGTTTTGCAAAAAGGGCGACAGAGGTTAAACCGCTAGGAATCTTGCTCAACTTATGACAGCTTTTGATTGGGAAAGTATTTACTTATCACAGTTAAGTCTTTGTTGAAATAAATAGTTTGTGAAAAGTTTATTAAATTATATGAGGAGAAGGGTGAAAGTTTGTTGAATACTTAGTTAAACTAAGATCTGAATTCGATTTTAATGCAGCAAGGATATATTTTCATCATACAGAGTAGTAATATTTTTGATGGTAATACTTTCAAAAATACTCGCTAGAATTCTCTTGATTAACTTATTAGTTTAAAACATAAAACAATAAAAACTTTGTCTTGCAGTTTCATAAATCTAAAACTATTATTTTCCTTATTAAGAAAGTTGACAAGTTTAATCAACTGAGTAGTTCAAAACTAAATGCTGCCAGGCTTCTTCAACTATTTGTTGGAAAAACGAGCATAAAGTAAACCATCAGCAGGCAAACGGTCACTGAGACCAACTATCAATGGGGGCAAACTGTCAATAAGGCAAACTATCTGAAAGAGCCAAACTATACCCGGTTCAGGCTATCCATTTACTTGACCCCGAGCTCAGCTCTTATTGACTGACCCACATATATTGAAACCTTTTTTTTTTATCCCGCGCTGAGTTAGCAACTTTTCCGCACTTTGAGTGTAAGTGCTTGGACACACACACTCGACACTCGCCGAGGAGCGAATTCATTTGCAATGAAATTCAAAACGCATGTGCATTAAACTGGCTGCCATTTATGGAGCTCTTTCTTTCGCATCCCAGCTGCCCAGCTGCCCTGCGAGTTGTCATTGTTGGATCATAAATCTGAAAGCTTTATTTTATTGGGATGGGAATGCTGTAAAAAGATTTTAGCCTCGGGACCTGATGGGCGCGTGCTCTTTTTTTCCGCTGAATAGGCAGTTACTTAGAGGATATTAAGGTTTTATGGTTCATATTTTTAGCCTTTAACAAAGTAGCGAGTTTAATTTTTCTCTTTAATTTTGATTCATTACATTTTTCGGGAATTTTAAACCCAAGACTTTTATTTTCCTTTAATAAGTTAGATAGTTCATCAAGGGAGATGGTAATTTAAACAAAGGTTTTCTAAGGTTATTCATAAATAAAAATATATTTTTTAAGAAATAATTTTATATTATTTCCTACCGTTTTAAATCCTCTATACATAACGCGGATTTCCTGTTTGGTGAACTTGGTCTGCCGACACAGATCCTCGAGGGCAACGGGTATGGGCTTAGGCACTCGTGTGTGTTCCAACTCATAGACCACCTCCTCGATGGGACTCTCCGGTGGCGAGGCCATGGTTGCTTCTTACTTCTTGCTGTCTGGGTTTTCCTCTCTTTAATTAATTTGCTTGCTGATTATGATTTATGTGGCTTAATATCAATTTGCATTTGAGGTGCTCGGTTTTTAGTGGCAAGAGAACGAACTCATTATGCCTAAAATTCGCTATGAGTATTCAATTTCTTTGTCCCTTTTTTTTTACGGCTTCTCTTTCCCTCTTTTTTATGTTGGCGGCGGCTGCTGCTGCTCGAAATCCCTTTCAGCGTATCCTTTTTTTTGTGTGGTTTTCGGTTACGGCTTCCTTTACGCCATTCCGCTAAGTCGCTAATGAGGCAACCATTGCTGTAATGGCACAAAAAGAAATAGTAGGTTTTGAGTAGGTGAAATACACTGAAGGAAAATTTATTAAATGTAATAATAATTTGGGTATAGAGATAAATTCATAAAGAAATAAGCAAGCAATCGTTTTGTGTGTTTTTAATTGTTTTAATCTATATTTCTCATTTTGATTTATCAAATTTAAGCTTGATTTAATAATAATTTTTCCCAAGTACATGTAAATCAGAACTTGGCGCCAGGGCAAGGACACTTGCAGCTGCCGGAAGTTCAACTCGTTGCCGCAGCTACCTTTGCACACACCATCTCACTCACTCGCTCACTCACTCTTTACGCCATGTACATCGAGTATACGCCTCGTTGGCTGCCAGTGCCTGAGGCACCCGAAGACGGGCGGGCAGGCAACATGCAAATGAAGATTATTATTGCGTACCATAAATCAAAGGCGAATCGAGTTATGTGCACTCTTTGGCGTACTTGCAGCACCTTCGTTGCACCTGGGCTGGCGGGGATTTCGGAAGCTGTTGAGTTGAGAGGAGGAGGGGCGCCGAATGGATGCTGCCCAGATGAAATTAATGAGCACTTTGCATGCAAATGAATTGAATGCCAGATCGTTCTAGCTAAGTGTTTGATTTTCAGCACATTGGAAAATTTGCTAAGAAAAAATGAGTTGTACTTGGAAGTTGAAGAAGATATTGAAGGGTTATGGAAAGAAACTTTGTATTCTTGAAGCTTAAAATATAAAATTACTATTGGAATAAGCCAAAATTAGCTTAAACTAAAAGTGAAGTTTATCTAAAGAGCTTTTTTGAATTATGAAGACTTTTTAAAGTAAAAAGTTAAGAAACATTCTTAGAAAGATTTTCAGAGAATTTTTTTAATTATATACATAGGTTTTAAATTTAATAAATAAAAGTAAAATTAAATACCATATTCTATGTTACAGCTTCAACCTTAGGAGCTCCCTTAGTGCTGTTCCCTCTTTTTCCTCAATATCAATCTTCGACGACATTCATGGCTGCTCTCTCATTCATCATAATGAAACCAATCCGTAAATCAAATCCCATAAATCCACAAATTGAATTTCTTTGGCAATGACTCGCTTGCAGCAGCTCAAATCGAATCTTTGGCGGATTGCTACCGTTTTTTACTCTGACAAATTTCAACAGCACTTCAATATTTATCAGCGAAAAGTCAAAAAGTCTGCGTGATTGTGTGTGTGTGTGTTGGTACTCCTGACTATTTCCACTCTATTTCCATTTCGCATTTCCATTCTATTTGCTCCCACACACACACACACACACACACAGAGTCAGCCATTTTGTTAGCTTAGGAGGAGGCAGAAAATGGAGAAGGGCGGAAGGGATCTCCATTTCCGACGTCACGGTTATTTTTCAGTTGGAATTGATTAAGCGACAGATGGACCAAAATGGGGTCAGTACGAAACGGAAATAGCTTTGACAGTTTTAATCCAAGCAAAAGTATTTATATTCTTTTTTCGCAGCTCTCAAAACACCATTTTCCATTCTGTTTTCTTCTATTTTTTTTTGTTTCTTGCCAAAAACCTTGTTTGTTATACACTTTGGTTTACTGACAAATTGCTGCATTAATTTTTGGTTTGTCAAAAATGAGAAGAAGCCGAGAAGTCTGCCTTAAAGATACCCTTAAATTCTAGGTTTTGTTTTTTTATTATAAAATAATAGAAATTATGAATACTTCTACTATGAATACTGCTAACTTTAGGTTTGTTTTATTTTTATATATTTATTTAATTTGAATATTCCAAACAAAAGCAACTTTCTGCTTAAAATTCTCTCAAGAACTTTCAACTTCAACCGGAGAAAACTTAATTTCCCCGAAGCTTTACTTGTAGACTCTTCCAACCCTTTCACTTTGAATACATAAATAATTTATAAATCGCCAAAGTAAGTCTTAAATATTTATACATTTTCCGCCAAAGTCAAACTCTGAGTGGAATCAATAACTTTAACCCATGGCCATGAAGCCATGAAAATGTGCTGAGTACTGGGGCCTTAAAGCCACAAGCAACTGCTAAATGTTGCCTGCCATTAGCATAAATAGTATTAAAAGCAAAGAGAGCCATAAAACCGACTACAATGTCATACTTAGCTGCTCGAGCAGTGTGCAACCAACTAATTTCATGACTCTGTTCTGCACAAATCTCTGTGGCCCACAAGATAGGGCTTGGTGGTGGGAAAAGTGCTGGGAAAATAGGGGGAACGAAAAGCGTGCAACTGCCTGCATTTTACAGCATTTGAAAGCCATGTTGTTGTAACGCCTTTTTGCATGGTCAGGCTTTTCTTTTGTACACTTGGAAAATAAGGATGATTTTATTTAAGGCAATTATAAATTTTTTGATTCATTAAAGAAGGAAATATAGTTGCAACCTACACTTAATTATCTTCTTATTATTATATTTTTTATAATTTCTCAAGATCTTCCGACTTTAAACGTTGCACTGGAATCATTTACCAAAACTCCATTTTGCCAGGACATTTCCCTCAATGTAGACTTCGTTTTTAACACTTCCTTCCCACAACACCCACATACGCACACCCTCACACTCCCATTTAACTTTCAAATGCAGTTTTGGCGCGGCCTTTGTGTGTGTGCGTGGGTGCGCTTGTGTGCTTGGGCATGTAAAATGTTTGTCAAATATCACGTATACGACATGTGCTTCCGGCGGGGAGCGCACGAACACCCTCGAATAGCCGTCCAACCGACCGGGGCGAGTCGGTTGGATAGAGGGTCGGCGTGAAGTCGAACCCATTCATTGCCAGGGCAAAGCTAATTAAATATTAAACCAGGTCAGAGAGGGTAAACGTTATAATGCGAAAAGCCATATTAGCCAATTGCCGAATGCCAGGGACTCGATGCTAACAAAATATTTCAACACACACATGCACACACACCATAAAATGCACTTAAGGCGAGTGAGAATGGCAAGAGGATACTTGGGATTGTGGATATGCAAATTTTCTTGCCAAGAACTGTATGTTTATTCATTTGTCTAATTGTGTTGTTCTTGCCGCTGCCGAAAGGGGGAAATCGGCGGGGGTTTCGGCGGGCTCTTTGGGTCCTGGTGTGCGGCATGTCAGGACTCGAACTTATAAATGGGAACGACAACGACAAAAGTAGCAATGGCAACGGCAGCAGGAGCAGCAGCAACAGCAGCAGCCTCGGCAAGGACAAGGCTTGGCCTGGCCAGAGCCGGTGCTTGCATGCAGTCATGCAATGCTACTCGAATGGGAAGAAAAAGCTAAAACTAAAACTAAACAAGAACGCACGCCAGACCTCCTCCCACACTCTCTGCTGCTAACTGAAATTGTCAACAGTGGTTTGTGGACACAAACAGAATAATATTTGACAATGCGAAGCTTTCTTTGAGGGTTTATTTATTTATTTATTTGTATATAAAGTTAAATTAGCTCAAGGATTCCTGATGAAGTGTAATGGGGAAAATAACAATTAAAATGTGTTATTTGGAAACTAATATAATAATAATAATATTTTCAATGAGTTTTAAGAGAAAACATATAGTGTGGAAATTAAGAAATCTTTTTGCTTTATGTATTTCTTTAAAAAAAATAAATTAAATAAAATGGTTAAGGTATTTTTCGGTAAGTTTGATATTTTAACCGTAACGCATGTATTTCTAAATATTTAAAAAAATTATATATCAATTGACGCCTAAACGTTTAATCTATATTACAGCTTAAAAATAAGTACAAGTTATATAAAGTTATATAACATAACATATTTCTATTTTATACTTAATATTTGCCTTACAATCCCACTGTACTGGTTTCATGTCACTGAGCCTGTGCCATTGTCATTTCCTACTGTTTTCATGCCACTTTCATGGACAACTCAGACAGACTGGCACAATGTGGAGAGTAGTAGTAGGAGTGCCAAGCTCGAAAGGCAACGAAACTGGGCTGTCCCCGGCTATATCTAAATAGGGACTTCCCCGCAGATCCAGCACGCAACCGCAAAGGACACAGTTCCACTTCAATTTCGAGAGTATTATTAAATTGCAGATATATCTGTGGCATATCCCTCGCTTTGTATATATAATTTTTCTGTGTTTTTGGGACCATTGCCACCGTGAGCATAATTGAATTTCTTTTTTAGCCATGGCTTTTGTTGGCAATCCGCCCACCAAATCTTGGTTTCGCCTACCAAAGACAATAAATCAACGCCAATTATGGCCACTTTTTGTTGGCTTTCTGCGGTTCCCCCGCCAAGGCAAGCGATGACGACACATAACGTAAAGCTTTCAACACTTTTCAATCTGAAAATCAGGCCACAGAGCCTGTGAATGGGAAAATAATGAACACGCCACCGAATCTCGTGAGGAATCCTGCGGCGGATATCCGATCAGAGCTGCCAAATGGAAATGCATTTGCATTGTGATTAGCCGAGATATCGTTGTGTGCAATGTTGACAAGAGCCTTGTGGGGATTCGAGATAATGGACGGATGTTTGTCCTCCAGTGGATAGGCTCACAGACATTAATACACAGGACAGACACACGTACACTTAGGGCTGATGGCGTGCAATTCGATATATGTATGTATAAACATTATAATTGCCATAACCTTAGACTGCTTTTAGTTATGACACAAAATATTTTGAAACAAACATTAATGATAAATGGGGAATTAAATGTTTGATGGGAGGCAGTGACATTTTGATGCATAAACTAATTGCAGGGCAGTAAATGGGGAATGAATTACAGATTTTATTGAGGTTTAAATGTTACAAGTAAAATTTGGCAGCATTTCATGTTCACCGAGGGACTTTAATTGTGTGATATTATAAGGGTCCAGGGGTTTATTTTGGTGTAACATAATTTTTAATTAAAGATTTTTATTAGAATTTTTACGATTTGCTTTGACAAACACTAAGGGACCTTTAAGTATATTATATTTAAGTTTAATTTAATTGTTTTTGATTTTTTGTAACTAAGCCTAGGCCTTAACAATTGCCAGAATAAATTGTATTTATATATTTAACATACATTTCGCATTTTCAACCATTTCCCCTTCCGTGCTCATATCTCACCACATGTATGATGCATTATCTTTACAAAACTGACAGCATGACGCATAATTAAAGTTGGTAATTGTGCCAAAAGATATTCTACCAATTTGCCAAGAGATGTGCGATATGCGGAGAAATTGGCCCACAGCCAATATAGATACAAATGGCCTATCAGCGAGTTATGAGAAAGTCAAAGGAAGTCATTATTTGATATAAGTGCAGTTGTGCAGTGAAGAGTCCTCAGACTTTATGAGCCCGGGGAGCTTTATAAAATTAGTTGTAACTTTGACATCACTCTCGCTTTGAGCTCAAGTAGAGAAGAGAGCTTGGGGAAATCAAGCTAAAAGCTAAAAGTGTTGATGAAAATCCCCTCCTTTTTTGCAGTTAGTTTTCGGTTGTTAATGGATAAGCGTGCCATAATTTAGGAGGGGGATTTTCCAGCTGGCAACCACCTCGCTTGCCATCCAGAAGAGCTCCCAGAGATAAGCCCGACCAAATGCTCGGGGCAACAATAACAAACGACTCCCCAGAGCCACGAGCCGGAACCACGAGGAGCATATGGTTTTGGCTCTCAGTTTGCAATAATTTTTTAGTTAAACACAAGAGGGAAAAGCAATTTTGGCAAAGCATTTTCAGCTATCTTGAATCAACAAAGGAGCGCGAGTCCTGGAACCCGAGCCATTATTAGTCGCTGCTGATGCCCTAATCGCACTTCCGACACGCGACACGTAATTGCTGGCACCTGGATATCTCGTTAGGGGGTACAAAGAGCTCCTTGAATTGATGGGGATGTCTGTATTTTGGCGACTTTGCCCGAGTAAGGATAAGAGAAATTGGTGGAGTAACAGGCAGATGATTGCTTCTATATTTATTCTTGGCTTGCTATTATTTTGCTAGAATTTTGATAGCCCTAAAAATGTATATAAATAATTGCGGGGTCAATTATTAAGTCATATTGCAACTTCAAGTGCCCTCACAAACATATAAGAGTAATTCCGGCCACTCAAAGTCTACCAAATGATAAACTTAACTTTGTCAAGAGCTGTATACATTTCAAGTAGTCAGTCAGTCGGCCTGGCCTCTTGGACGAAGATTCAGCTTCAGATTCACTCGAGCATTAGAAGGCAATCATCTCCGGATAGACCCACATGTGGGACACGGAAGGGCTACGAAGGAATGATAGCGGAAGCTTGTTACTGCCAATCTACGGCACAATCAGGCAAGGCAGTCCAAGCCATTCATTGGTATTCATTAATTTGGCAGCAGTTAGGAGTCACTAAAATTGCAATATTGCAAGGAAAATTCAAAGACTTCTATGCTCCGTAGTATGCAAAAAAGTTTTTACTGCGCTTCCGGGAAAACTTTTCAGTAACTCCCTCGTCCAGAAAATGCAGTTAGTTTTGGCAATGGGCAAACAAGAAACCGACTTCATTGTTGGCCATCGCCAACAAAAAGCTTTGCAAGGAAACTGCCAAAATAGTTGCAACTACTTCAAATGGGTGGGGTTCTGGGCGGGAATAATTGTGCGAGGAGTCGAGGCATTCTCAGGACCTTCTGAAGGGGCGGAGTTTAGTTCGAAAAATTTCGTATTCAACTGTGCGAAATGCTCAACAATAAAACGCCATTGAACGCCGACCCGCTGGCGGCGACTCCTCCAGACCCCGCGAATAGAAAATTTATATAGACCCTACTATATATATATATCCTATATATATGACCACCCGCTAGTCTTGATGGCCCCCGGAACTTCCGGTTCGCCGATATGCGCCAACTTTTAGACAATCATTCTGGCTGGTTGGCTGGCTGGCAGTGCCCTTTACTCGGCCCAAAGCTTAGCTAGTTTTTCGGCCAAGCCATAAATATCTTCAGATATAGCCAGTAGTGTGCAGGGAACTTATCCTTATCCCTCTGCGTGGGTGTATGAGCCGCAGAACTTGACGGGACAACAATTTTTTTGCTCGAATTGATTTAATTTATGAGCTGACTTAATTTATTTCCGCCGAGCAAAACGAAGATAAAATACAAGCAAGCCCCGGCCAAATCGAAGCCAGTTAAATTGGCTTAGAGGATATAATTGCTTGTCAGTGGCATAATTTGTCGGCTTGTGGGATTACATTTCGATTATATTGGTTTCTTAATTTAATGGTTTGACCTTAAAAAAGATATAGTTTTTATAGTATATTTCAGCGTCATTTGGAATTGAAATTACTCATTGGATCTTTGGTTGGGAAAACGTCTTTCAATAAAAAAACAAAAATTATCAAAAAATAAATAAATTCAGAACCATTAATGTCTGGTGATATCCGTTATCCCACTCTATCTTATATCATAAATATATATATTTATGTTAATTTTACTCCCTCAGAACTACATGTTTTCCGTTTGCACTCAAAAAGCAATTACATATTATATTTGCTTTCCTCAAACTTAAGTCGGTTCTGCGAAAAATCAACTACAAAACTAACTTTTTGTTTTTGGATTCAACATTTGTTTTTGCTTGGCTTACTTTTATGTTCATAATGAACATCTACAAGAACAATAAACAGACCAAATAATACACAAAAATTTGAGCAAAAACAAAAATAAAAACAAAAGCAGAGGCGAGCAGGGATACAATACCAAAAACAAAGGCAATGGCAATGGCAATAAAAAGAAACATTCAACTCTCGCAACTCATACAACTTGTCAGAGAGAGCAACGGCGCGGGCAAAAGGACCAAATTGGGGGAAAAAAAAAACAATTCCATTCCGAAAAGTATGCAATATTTTTTTGGGGAATCGCCTCCTGCCGGTGCTGCTGTTGGTCCTTCAACTTTCGGAGCTCGTTGCCGCTGCTGACTTGGCAGGCCCGACACAGTAATTAATGCTTGTAAGTGCTCTGCGTGGGTGGCTGAACATAGATTGCCACATTTTCAACTTGGTCTTTACAGTTGGTACTGGTTAAGGTCTTGGGGTATATGACACTATCTGAAAAATCGGAAATTGATCGGGCAGAACCCAAAAAAACCTTTGAAAATAGGTGTCAATCAATATCAGATTTAGACACAAAATGTGTGCAGTTATTTTCAAATATCAAATTGGAAAAAGCCTTTAACTTCTAAGAATATTTTATAAAATTTTCGTAATTTCTACACTTTCATTTCCTAAATTAATCAATTTAGAAAGGGGTCTTAGTATCAGTGAATATTTTTAAAAATACCAAGACACTACCAAGTACCGGGTACTCTATGGTCTTATCACAAACCCACGGCTTCTTTTTTTTTTGTTCCTCATCTCAGAGGTGGACTTGGCTTGTTAATTGCATGTTGCCGACATACGTTTGCTTGTAACTGTGGATTTCTTCTCATCTCACTCAGCGGGGCAATTAAAAAATGTTACCAAAATCCTTGTCCTCGACAGCCAAGGATATTTAACTTTTCTGAAATGGTAGGTACTTTCATTCCACTCCATTCTCTCATCTCTCTCTCATTTCTTTTGGATATTTGTAACACATGGCGTATGCGTGTTACGGCTGGAGGCGCCAACTTTCGGACAAACTTTGCTCTTATCAGCTGGCGATAAAAATATAAAAGAAAAACCTCCGCAACATATACTCGATGTATGTATAAATGGGATGAATGTGTGCAAGTTTTATAGACACATCTGGTGGCGGTTGGCTATATAAATTTCAAGTTTGTTGTTGTTTCAAAGTTAAACGTTTCGTTTTTTCCTAGCTGTTGCATATGTATATGTATGTCGTCGCATATTTTATGACTTTAACCATGGGAAAAGGAATAGTCTTGTTGTTTTTTTTTCCTCTGCGATATGTTGACCATTAATGGTCGCCAAATGCTGGCAAATTGATGTTCATGCTGGGATTGTGGTGACTGTCATGACATAGGGAAAAATGTTTATAGATATATCTTTAAATCCATTTAAGTGGTGAGCCATTTTGGATGCACGGGGAGAAACCTAAAGAAGTCATCATTTTCTTTAGTTTTTTGAAATATTTGGTCACCTGTCCTTAAAGTTATTTAGTTGTGAGAGTCAACGCTCGTTTGACCAGCCTTAATTATTCAACGTTGGACAGAACGTTCGGCGATAGTCACGCCCGCTGCTCATTACTCACTTAGGCCAAGACAATATCCATTCGATGGGGCCTGTAATTACCGGTGTCATTTGATAGCCCACCACGCACCTAACACCTTAAGTGATTAGGCAATTTTTATAGCCGAAAAACCGTTGAATCATTTTGCACCTCGGCACAGCTGCGGTTGGCATTTCGTATTAGTTCGCGTGTCATGAACTTTGCGTTAAAGTATTTTCATTTCTTTCCCATCAAGGTTGAGGAGAGGTGCTTTGACCTTATTCTGTTAAATAATGGTGAGGAGATAGTTTTTAGGGAATACAAAAAGGGAAGGGTTCCTATAAAAGAGGATATATAAATAAAATTGACTTGTGTTAACAACAATAAAGAGCGAAAAAGAGATTGGACCAATTTAAATAGGTTATTTAGGGTTATATAATGAGAAAAAATCTTTTAAAATCTTTCTTAATAACATATTACAAAGATTTATTTATTAATCTCAATCTCCATATCAAAAAACCTTGGCCAAGTCTTTTATTAAATGAACAAAAGCCATACACTTTACGTGCCATCTGCTTTTAGTATTAATAATTGTCACACTTTGCTCTCACACGTCCAAAGCTCGCTTTTGGATTCTGCGGATTTTATTTATAAAATTTCTATTTGCAGTTTCGTGTTGCATACAACGCGGCGCTCGGCTTCCCTTTACTCATTCGCCCACTTGCAAAAAACAACAGCAGCCACTTTTGTGTAGGCTCTTTCGGGCGCTCTGTGAGGTGTGTATGTGTTTGTGGGTGGGCGGAGGTGTGTGTTTATGTGTGAATGAAACTAGAGCGCACCTTGATGCTATTTTTAAACGCCACACAAAACAACAGGCACAAAACAGCAATTGTCGCTTAGTTGCGCGCTAAGTGCTTTCCATCCAGCATTCCCCCTCAGTCAAGTTCATTTCATTGTGTGCAGCAGGCTCAGACCTTGTTGGCAGCAGCCAGCACTTAAAATAGTTGGGCAAATAGCGTCGAGGATTATATAAATAGATGATAGGGAGAATTTACTTTGGTCAAATAAATGTTGTCCTGCAGGTGAAGGGGGAAATTCTGTGTTATTCTAAGATGGGGGTATTAGCTTAAAATTGATTTATTTATGAAAGGTGTTGTTTATAATTTTTTTGCAGACTAACCTTAATAAAAACTAACTCAGAAAAGCATTCCAAATTAAAAGTGTTGGATTTTTGGCTTTGTTATGATTAATTTAAACTTCGGTCTCTGATCCAATTGCAAACTCCAAGGGTAAACAAACAATGGCTTGCTGAAATTAGCTTCCTTTCTTGTTTTTTACTATTTTTTTTTACCCATCTAAAGGACTCTTGTAAATGTTAATGCCATCTTCCATTTTTTATCCACTCCCAACCGATTTACTTTAATCGATGAGTTCCCAACAACTATTCAAGCATAAGTTGACTTTTATAATCGGCTTGTGCATCTAAATGGAATTGGCATTTGGTTTATGGTTTATGGCCAAACTGCACGATATTCCTGTTGTTGCTTATCAATTGTTGCACACAGCACTTTACTTTGTTTGTTTGTTGTGTTAAATGCTTCACAGGGATTAAATCGCATGGAAATTTAAGCTTAATAATTGGATTTTTAACGTCAAACTGAAATTTATTATTTTAAATGTATAAAAAGGTAAATTTTGTGTATGTAATTGAATAAAAGTCAGCCAATCTGGTGGCTTGAAAATATTTTAAAATAATTTATGAACGTCAAGAACGGATTTTAAGCATTGTTTATTCATTTTTTAAAGTTCTCTCTTGTTTGTTTTTGTTGCTTCTACTGAAAATATACTGAAACTCGACTAAAAACGCTCTTTGCAGACTCTTTAAGCAGAGGTAGTAATTCGTTTTCCATAAATATATATATATTAAGCAAATTTAATGCTTTCCAATTCTTCTATAAACATAAATATAAAATGATGTATTTAATTTTCTTGGAAAGTATTAGAAAACTTTACTAAAATTATTATAAACCTTACTTTCCATGATCCTTGCGGACCTATTTAGTGGACATAGTTTTTCGTATTTCAGAATATGACCCCCTGCTTTTCTTAGTGTAAAAAGTCCTATTTTCCCTTCTTGATATTAAATATAACTTTTAATTCAATCAGTTTTAGTTATATTCTAGCACTTAGGTGCAAACATAAAATTTCGAATGGGGATGCGTGCATAATTTCCATAATAATTTCGCGAATAATAAACAGATTGTCGAGACTGCTGTGGCTTTCTTTTCGCCATTTTCCAGGTGAGTGTGTGTGTGTGTGCGTTGGCGTCAGCTCGTGTGTACGTGCAAAAATGCGTTGGTGTGTGTGTGTGGCTTTGGCGCCTAGTCAAATAAATCGCATGCGATTAAAATTTTATACAAATTGCTTTAGAAGCGTGCGTTTGGCTTTCCACCTTTCTATGTTCTAGTCTTGAGCTTTGTTGTTTTTCCTTTTGTTTTCTTTTGTTTTTTTATGGGGCATGGCGTCAGTTAAATGAGTTGTTGTTTATAGTTCTCAAGTAAGCGTATGTGTGTGTGTGTCTGAATGCGAAAAATTTGCATTTGTAACGTTACGTTTTTGTTTACTTTGTAGGTTAGTTTGTTTGCCGTATATATACACACACACATACACACTCGCAAACGTATATTTACCTTCGATGCCTTTTGATGGTGACGGCAGCGGCAGCGGCAGAGATGAGCGGCAGGAGCGGCTGAAGGAGAAGCGGGAGCGGAGCAGAAAGGGAACAGGACTGGGTGACGGGTGGTATTAACCTCAAAGCATGCCAGCGCAAACACAGCTCCTCGTGGAACACTTGACTCAGGGCTACTTTTCGTCCTCTTGGCGATATTATTATTTGCTGCCTGCCTGTGGCCCTTCTTCTTGCGTGTTTCGTTTTAATTTGTTAATGATTTCTGGGGGCCTTATTCATTTATTTTTGCATTCCTGGCGTTCTCTTCTCTCTCTCACTCACTGGCTTTATGTTTCATTTTCTTATTATTTCTTCTTTTTTTTCGGCTGGCAGACGAAATTCTTCTTTGGTTAGCGATTGTTGTTGCCGCTGTGGAAAATGCCAAGCAGCCTGCGAAAAAGCGAAGAAAAACTGTATCTTTTAGATCCGGGCATATCCTTTATCTCGGACACAGCGGCAGCGCTGCGACAGCGACGCTGGCTGCGGCAGCAGCTGTAGCTGGAAAATTTCCTCCAACTTGTTTGGCTGCCTTTTCGGCTAACACAAATCTTTTTTTCTTTTTGGCCAACAACTTTTGTGACAATTTTTATTCGGCAATATTTTATTATTTTTTCTGCGTGGCAATTTTCTTGAGCAGTCAGAGCAGCAACAATCGCTACCATAAAAAAGCAGGCACAAAAAACTCGGGGAGCAGCCAAAACCGCGCAGCGTTTTCCCCCAAAAAACTTTTCACACACTCACACACAATATTACAATGCCAGAAACCGTTCGACGCGCGCACGCCAGTGTCCTATACACAACTGATTACAGGACTGCGAAAATGGAAGTGGAAAATGTTTGCCAGCAGCAGCAGCGCGGCTTCGGGTTTCCTTCCTTTCGGCTGGCTCCTGCTTCGGCTGCGTCGGAAAATATCCCGCTATCGCTATGGCTTCTGTTACCGAAATTCGACTAAGCACAGCTTTGGCCAAAGAAGTCTTCGCAGGCTCCGCCGCCGCAACGCCGAATGCTCTCACCTCACGCATCCGGACGGAGAGAGTGCCGGAGTGCTGCCGGAGAGAACGGAAAGCGAAAGAGAACCAGCGGAGGACGACGGCAGCAGCTGGAGCCGCGAGTGGGTGCGCACACACGCTAGGGTATGCGGGTGGGCAAGCTCCTCGGTGGTTACAGTGGGAAAAACTTATCGAAAAACTGAAATAAATGTTGAGTAAGGGAGTACATGGCGTATGAGTTATATTTGGAAAAACTCTCCGAAACAGTTAATGCTTTCAAATAGGTATAGTAAAATGATGTCATCCGTGAAATCAACGTATAATTTTACCATTTACTTGAGTTATATGTATCCTTTAACTTCTTTAAAAACGTATGTCAACTATGGGCTATTTAGAATAAAATTCCAAAATTCCTATAAATGTAATTAATGTTTTAAAAAAGATAATTTGACCAATATCGGACTTTTCCTAACGATAAATGTACATCCCTAGTATAAATATTAGATTTTTTTAAAGATTTCATTTATCTTGTATCTTCCAAATAGGGTACAGTTAATTTTTCGAATTTAATTAATGAATTATTTAATTTAATGTATAAATTGCATATCCTTCTTGATTACAAGAGTCCCACTGTGCCGTTATCGCCCATTCATCTTGCTCAACCCGCACAATTGGCTGTCAAAAATATTGCCACACATCGTGCTCTCTCCATCGTGGTCCTCGTTGTCGTCCTCGTCGTGTTAGTTGTCGTTGTCCTTTAACACACCGAGTCAAGCAGTCTGGCAGCCTTAACATTTCTGGTTCCCAAATGACTTGGCTGTTACGCCGCTGTTATCCTGCGGGCTGAGAGCCAGGTCCTGTGAGCAATGACACCCATAGGATGAACACGATGCCCCGCCGCCACTTGCCACCCGATCCCATTCCTTCCGGAAACTGACGCCTTCGTTGCTGCTGTTTCGCATATGCTCGTGTGTTGGACATTTGCAGTGTTTTTCACCAACGAACGGACGTGGAAGGTTTTACAGCCCAAATGACAAGTGCTTAGTGTGTTTTGCATGGGTATGGTGTGTGAGTGCACTGGGAGAAAAATTGGGAAATTACTTAGATTCGAACATTGTGATTTTTTTAATGCAAAAATATATTCCAGTTTAATTTTAAATATTTCATGATATTTCTAGTTAAAAAATGTATACTTTTATAGATTTAAATCTGTAAGTTTTCTTACTGGAAACTGAAAGAATTTTATTAAAAAGAGACTAATTCTTTTTTGAGGATATCTTTTGTCAAAATAGTAATCTAAATTATGTTTAAATAAAGTTTTAATATGGAGTTTTTCTTTTCATATTTCACCAATATTTTTCTATATATTTTCTTATTTTTTTTTAGCGTGAAATTTGACTTCCTGGCTTTCCCTTTCCCATTCTCATTTTTTTAAGTTTGCAAATGGGCAACTTGGCCTGGTGAGGAGGACAAGTGTTAGGAGCACTTGGCGCCCGCTTGCGCGGCTTTCAAATTTAGCGTATTAACTCATTAAATGTTCAAAAGCTCATTGCCTGCGAAATGTGCACACATTCTTATATGCGAGTGTGTGTTTGTGTGTGGAAGGGTGTGAAATATGCACAAGTGTGGCTGTTCTTGTTGTTGCCCCGACACTTTTGGGGTTCTGGCGAAGACACTTTTAATACCGCTTAATGGGCCATCAGGCGCTGGGATTTCAGGGTAAAAGTTTCATATAAATATTATTCTTAATTCGTTTCCCAACTTGAATATTTTTAATTAAATTTGAAATTACTTTGACTTGCCTTACAGCACTCAACGAGGCATAGTTAAGGAGACCTGGTAAAGTGGGGGTAGCAATCCGCTGAGACCTTGGCGACTCTCATTATTGACCCTTTTTTCATATGCAGCTCTTTATGCAATTTAAATTAATTTCTGTAATTATCTTAGTGGCTTAAATGGCTTTATTTCAACACCCTCAAGTACACACACACACACGCAAGCATACCGAGTGACCGCTGCCAACTGTTGGCGTTACGCATACGCCACGTTGCATGCGTCTTGAATATTTTATAGCGGAAATCTGGGGCCCGGCAAAAATGACAGCTGCGTGTTGAAAATAATTAAGGCGCAATTATAACGACCCTGACCACGAACCACTACCACTCACCACCACCACTACCACCCACTCGGCCCGTTTGCATTGCAATGTGTTGCATGCAACGCCAGACACTGAGGCGGCATCACCCGCCGTGACGAAAGCAACTCACGGCCATCGAGCTTGTGCGATTTCTCGAGGACCCACACCACTGCCGCTGGCCATAGAAACACGGCTACGGAATGTCGGTCACTTTTACACTTGAACATATCTTAAGTACTTCAAACTAATTGAGCTATAAAAGCACAAATATAAGAATGTATAAAAGGTATTTAAGGAAAAATATAGAAGAAAGGAAAAAGGAATAAATGTACCTTCCAAACTATGGAAAGTTTTTAAATTTTAATAATTTTTCCCAAGAACAAACGTAGATTATTAATTCGATTAAAAACACATTGAAGTTTTTAGAAATGGTACGTACGTTATCCAGAGTGAATTTTTATATATCGCGCTTATTATCATATCGGAAAATATCAAAAAATATAGCATTTGACGATTAAGTATTTATATTATTTGTTGCAACTCTAAAATATCTATTAATAAATAGAATTGCATGAGAAATATAAGCGCAGTATAGAAATATCGAACATTTATGCAATCCCTAACGTAAAGTTACGCTTAAATTGATGGAAACATTCACAAAAAATTTCATAAAATTAAAATATTTGCTTTAATTTGTTTGAATTGATGGTAAAATAAGCATACAGTGTAATATACTTAGGTAATTTATAAACACACCTCAAACCTCATTAAGATGCTAACTTATTAAATAAATAAGTTTAGCCCCCTTAAGAAAAATATATAACTTTTTTTTGGTTGCAGGAAACACGATTTACTCAATTTGTTTTAACAGCAACACGCGATCACCGTTGGACACTCCATAAAATAAATACAATTTACAAAATACAATAAATAACTAGTACAAAAATGATGTTCATGTTGATTATAATTGTTGACAATTTTGTGTTGAGACATGAATGACATGAAATGCATTGAATGGAAGGCTTAAATCCCTTCCTAAATGGGAGTACAATCGAACAGTCGGGCAGGGTTTAGTCTGCATTGGCATCGATAAGGGCAGGCACTTCGTTTACATCAAAGGAGGTGGCTTCAGCGGCATCGCCGATGGTTTCCTTTGCCTCTGGAGCCGTCTGAATGGTTTGCTCCTGAGTCTTCTTGACATTGGGTCCATCACCAGCTGCTTCTATTTCCACATTCGAGTCGGAAACTGTGGATTCCTGAACCCCGTTTTGTTCCTCGCTCGGCGTGGAAGAGGAGGAAGCGGCGGCTGCTGCTGCCGCTGCCTTAGCCTTTGATTTCTTCTCCTTCTTCAGCCTATTCTTCTTGGCATTGTTCGCCTGCCGCTGCTCCTCGGCGGCAGCAGCCTTGTTCCTCTCCTCGGTGGCTGCTTTCGATTCGGTGGTTGTGAGCAGTTTCATTTGGCTCTGCAGGTTGGCCAGAGTCTGCTTAAGTTCCGCGCAGTTCCGTGTCATCATTTCCATCTTGGCCGTATCCGCACTGGCGGGCTTCACCACAACCGGCTCTGGTTCGGGCGGCAACTGCGGCAGAGCTGGGATTTCAATCTCATTATCTCTGAGGATCTTGTGCAGGGCAGTGCGCTCCTGCTGGAGGGCACGGAGTAGCTTCTGCAGCTGCTGGATCTGTTTTTGCAGACGCTCCGAGTGCTGGGTTTGCACCTGCTTCTCGGTGGCCAGATCAATAACCATGGCATTGGCCTTCTCGTACTTTTGACGCCAGCCCAGAGCCTCTTTTTCAATCTTCTTTGTGTGCTTGGACATCTTCTCCAGCTCCTGTTTGTAGCTGCCAAAGACCTCGTTCGATTTCTGCAGAGACTGCTGGAAGTCATCGTACTTGGCCGTGTAAATGTTTAGCTGCTCCTTCAGCTGGTGTTCCCGTTCGGTGAGATCTTTGATGGCTCGCTGCGCCTGCAGCAGCTTCTCCAAGCCAATATGGTTCTCCCTGAAACGCAGTTTTGTGAGTTTTAGAGGCTTTTTCTCGCTTTTAGCTACTCACTTCTTTAGTATTTCCTTTTCCATGGCCGCCTCCACCTGGGCCTTGCTGAGCTTGGCCTGGTGCAGCTGCGACTCGAGCTGCACCTGTTCGTTGAGCTTCTCCAGGTGCTGCTCCCGCGTCTGGTACTGTTCGGCCAGCAGCTTTAACCTAAAACGGGAGGAGGCCAGATGGTTACCGCAGATCGGAAAACATAGTGTGTGTGTGAGTGTCTATATATGCAGTGTCTATATTTAGACGGAGCAGCAGTGGGGCGTGCGGCGGCGGCATGCGCCATGAGGTTGCCTCTTACTTTTTGGTCATCTCGATGTTGTAATCGCGCAACTTCATGTTCTCCTCGTTGTTCTTGGCCAGCGACTTCTGGACCTCGCTGAGCGAAGACTGAAACTTGGTCTGGCTCTCCTTGCGTCGCTCCTCCTCGACCTTGATCTGGAGCAGGCTCTCGTTCTTCACCGACTTGATGATGCGCTGCTGTTCGCGGCACACCTCCTGCAGCTTGTCGCGCATGAGAACGCTCTTGTTAAGGTCGCGCTGCATCTGCTCCTTCTCCCGCTGCTGGCTCTCCATTTGGCGCTGCAGCACCCGGAGATCCGATGTCAGCCGGCTCACGTTCTTCTCGCTGTCCACATGGCGCTGCAGCAGAAACTTCACCTTGTCCTCGGTGGAGGGGCACTCCTCGAGGGACTTTAGCACCTGGCGGAACGGGGAATACAACCATGAGAACCCGATTTATTTATAGACGTTTCCATTGCAACGCCGGTTGTAACGGCATGGCTGCTTTTCTTGGATTTCTACTTGGACCGAAACTCACCAGCTCCTCGAGCTTCTGGTCGCGCTGCTTCTCCTCGCGCGCCACCTTCTTGGCTTTGCTTAGTTTCTCCATTTCGCTGAAAGTCGGTGCTATATATAACTTGAATTATCCCTTCGAATTTTGACTATATTTGTTGTGTTCAGTGTGACAGCACCGGCAGCGAAGGGAAATACCAACCGGCCGGAAAATAAATACCAGTACACTTTGTTTTCCCAAAATACCACATATATACTTTTTTAGTATGTCAAATAATACCATTGAAATGCCAATAATTCAGGCAATGTTCTGATTTCTTTTTCTTTATTCGAACACTATTAATTAATACTTTTTTTTGCTGTAAAATTAATTAAAAATATAAGATATTCAATATATTCTTCAGAATTTGGTATTTTATGCAAACGCGCCCCCTGGTGTAAAAACCGTGTAACTTTGCGCTTTTTCGCTGGTACCAAAACTTCCCGATAGAGGCTGGCCCCAAAGCATCCCTGCGTTTACAGTTATTCCCGGGAAAAAAGTTTTCGCTTAAAAAATTCGTATATTTTCTATTTTTTCTTAAAATTTCGGTAACTACACGCTTAAAATAACCCAAAATGACGGAGAAAGAAGTTGAGTACATGGACTATTTGACGGAGAAGGGCATTTTGCCAAAGCTGCTGGAGATATTGAAGCAAATGACCGCGATGGATCCGCCGCCAGCCGACCCACTGATGTACATTCTGCATGCCCTAGGGTGTCCGCTGATTCCACAGGTTTGGAGAAAACTCGTAAATGTTCATAAAGAATAATAACCAAATCCCCCACTGCTCTCAGGCCCAAATGAAGGCTTTGGAGCGCAAAGTCTCCCGTGCCCACGACGAACTGCGTTATCTGCGGCGCCTGCTCATTGATTTGGATGGCGAGGATCAGTTGTACGACAGCTATAGCGATGACGATGAGTACGTGGGCGCTGTAGAGGATCCCAATGAGTCCTACGATGACTACGCCGATGAGGCCGCTGCGCAGGCCCAGGACGAAGCTTCAGCAGCTGGTTCTGCCCAGGATCAGCAAGAGCTTTACAATCATTAAATCATGCATCCCATCTCATACCTTCTCCAGCATGTTCGAAATCACATAAGTTGTTGGGCCCGTTTTATGTCCTGCGAGCATATTTCTGGCTAGTATGTGAGTTGGGTTTTCCTTCTTTCATTTTCTATTTTGTCAAGCAAGCATTGTTAAATTTTCTATAAAATCATTGTTAAATAAACGCCTAGACGTTGTTACTGTAGCCTAACAAGCAACTACAATTAAAATGTAGACATGCTCGTGCAAAAAACACTTTATAAAGTCTATAAAATGTATTGAATATGTAGAATAAAATCAGGATCAAGCTTGAAATAAATTAGAGTTGATCTTAAAATGAGTAATATATAGTTTTGTTTCTTTAAAGCGTACGAATTCGAATTGGTAAATCCAAAAATATATAAAATGGTACTTAAAGCAAGGGTAAATAATGTAATATTCCAATTCCAATTCCATATGTTATAATTGAATATGCAATATTTTTCTATATTTCAAATTTCAATCCCTTAAAGTTTAAATATTTTTTATCAATACATCATATCGAACATTTTCTCTTGATATATGTATGTACACCCCCCTAACCCCTTGCTTCATCCCAATTTCCATGTTTTCCAATTGATTGAAACATGGGCTCAGCATTTTCATTGCCTGCATTTCCCGTTTCTCATCCCATTTCGAGTTGATTGCCATTAAACACATATCGCAACCTGTGGGAAATCAATAACTAATATATGATGTATATGTGCGCCGGCGATATCTAGGGCCCAGGCGAAACAACAATTCAATTAACTCCAACAAGCTGCTGCAGTTTGGCTGTAAAACGGAGGAAATTTCATTTGCCAGCAAATCCTGCTGCCGCCGTTTGGCCACAGCTTCTGTACGGGGGAAGAGTCCTGGCGCGGGTCAGGGACTAAGCTAATTCATAATTATCGAGAGCTCTGGATGAGCTGCAGCTAATTAAGTCATGCCCCCGGCCAAATGTAGTCAATCAATTTTTGTTTTTGACAGCCAAGCTGAACTGCAATTTAGTAAAAATATAAAAATTTATATAGTCAGCATAATTTACATTATATTTCGAGTGCTTTGAATTGAGCCAGATGTGGCAAAAGCTGGGTGTGCAATTAGGTTTAGTGGTTTATGTTAACTGGGTTACATTGGATTGGATTAAAGTGTCTGCCACAAGGTTAGCTCAAAATTGTTGATATAAATTTGTATATTTTCTATTCTTAAGTTCAAATATTCACAGAAGAGAAATTAGAATAACACAGATATCGGAGAGCTTTGTATAATTTATTATCAAATTCAAAATTTGAACTGTATCTTAAAAACAACGATTTAACTATTCAGCTTTTTTCAGCTTAATTCCTTGGCAAAATATCTATTTTACCTTTTTCCAAACTCTCATATATGTTCTCATGTAATTGAATAAAAACTACATGCCAAAGCCAATAACCCACACTCTACTCTTTTTTTATCTGCACACAGAAGGCATATTTAATTCATTTTGAGCTTGCGATAAATTTTACACGTTGCAGTACCAGCAAAGACTCCTGAAAATGTTGCCATCGAAATGATTTACACAATATATATTTGTCACAGTGCGATAAATCCATCTAATCCTCCGGCAGGACCTCCGACATCTGCATGTCCGGCTTGACAAATAAACTGCAGCAGAGCTTACATAAATATTTCGCCCCGAAAAAGAAAACATATTTTGCCACATAAAATAAACATGCAGTTTTTGGGGAGGGGACACAGCGGGGCGCAAGTAGGGCGTGGCAGCTGGGCAGCAGCTGCTTTTAATTGCTTTTTGCTGGTTTTTCGCACGGTTTTGTAACTTTTTAGTTGACATTGAATAATCGCTGCGGAAATTGTCGCTTAACGGGAAATTGTGGTAACAGCGACCAGTGGACTGACTCAACTTGATAATTGATTGGAGCTCTTTAAAATAGTTTGCTTTTTTTTTCTGTCTGACCACTGCCGCAGGCTATACCGATTTTTTTGTTACCCATTTAATCTCTGCACGCGTGTCGACTGCAAAGTGGCCCTGACTCGAATTTTTGTTTTGGCCAGAATCTGCTTTGCATGTCAGTAGTTCGCCGGAACGTACAACTTTGACCACGTAAAATACGAGACCCTTCGGGGCACAGGCCACCGCAGGCCAAACTGGCGGAAAAACAAACCGGAGACGGAGCAAAATGAAGTGCAGTCAGCAAGCGGTCTGCCTCGGACTGCAGGCGGTGATCCTTGGGAATTCCGGGGAAGGGCCACAACGAATGAGGGAATGAGCTATTGTTAGCTATGATTAGATATCGAGGAAAAGTCAATCTTATTAAATTTTATTAATTTTATTTTATTTGTCTCTTTTCCGATTATATTGTTCCGACATATTATACAGTCTATCGATACTTAAATAGGATTTATATATCGACTTTCCTGTGAAATACCGATATAGTATCAACAAATCGATTTAAAATGAATTTTCAAGGTAATAATACTGTAATCTTATCAGAAATTAATAGCCCAGTTACTTTTATTTGTTGTGGCAAAAAGTATTAATATTTATTTATGGCTTTTTCCTCTGATATTTCAGTCGGGGAAATGCATTTACAATCAGACTGAAAGGATACCAAGCGTTGCCCCATGGCCACCATCTTTCGTACAGGCAAGTGCACCGAAAATGAATGAATTTTCCCCAGTCAAAAATGGTGGGAAATGGGAAATGGGAAAGGGTGGCAGGCAACGACTCTGTGCCGCTTCAATTTCATGTCGAGTAAATTTTAATTTACTGCTCTTTTGTGACCGCATGCGAGCCAACAAAACTTTGGGCTCCTTTTTTGCTAGATTTTTTTTTGTTGTTTCCCTTCGGTTTTGACCTGACTCTCCCTCACTCTGTGTGTGTGTGTGCAAGAGTTTATTTGTTTGGCTTTCTGGTCAAATGATATATCCGGTTGGTCCCGGTTCATTCGGCCCGAGGGCAAGTGTGGGATTTTTAAAGCCAGCGAGCACCACCGAGCTGCCATTAGTTTTAATGACCGCAAAAGGCAACCCACAAAATAAAAAAACGGGGGAAAAATGCTTAAAAACAAAACAGCGAGCGAAATAAAAACTCAGCCATTGCTGCTGGCAGGCTAATTGAAGTCTGTCTGAGTGGGATGAGGGGGGGGGGGGGCTAGGGGGGCGTGGCAAATCTCAAAACTATGCTTCATTAGCCAAGCTGCAAACTCCATTTGCCTAATGGGGCACAGCCCACGCACAAAATAAAGAAATTTTTAGCCATAAAACGTGCCAAGCTTAAGGAATGAACCCGAACCCTCCGAAAATAATGTGTATATATATAAATATTTCGCCTGCAATTGAAAATTCCAAACACAACAATTAAAAAGCAATTAACTATGCAAATTTTCACCATGTTAATGAGCCGGAAAGCGGGCGTAGCCAGCATATACATATATACATTCGTATATCCTAAGCATTTTTCTGGGTTTCCTTTTTTTTGGGGAAGTTTATAACAGGCAATGCTGCTAGCGTCTGACCCAAATACATCAATGTCTGGGAAATGTTTTGGCCAAATGCTTAAAAACAGTCATAAACAGAGAGAAAAGGTACTCGATTTTGTAACTACTCAATATATATAATTATAATAAATATTTTTAAATATATTTAAGGTCTATATTCAACACAAATATTAATAAAATACTTATCAAATAATATTTAATTTTCCTTTTTAGTTATACATTTTCCTCAGTGACCCCCACGTACCAAAACATTTTATCATTTGCTATCATTTTTCATGCCACGACCAAAAAAAGGGTTAAACAATTTTTATGTGTCAACAAGAATAATTTCTGTCACTAACACGAATACACGAATACGAGGCAAGGCAACTTGGCTCCTCAAATTCCCAAGTAGAAAAGAATGAAAAGCGGGTGAAAGTCGGTCGAAAGGTGGGCGGCTGCTGGCTGAAGGCGAACAAAAGGCAGTCGGCGTATTAATAATGAAAACAGGACGAGAACAGAACAACGGAGGACGACTGACAAGCGAAACAAACTGGGACAAACAAGACAACAAAGTGCCACGAAATGTCACGAAAAAAAAAAGAAATCAACTAGCAGCTCGGAAATGAATACGTCCCCACTCGCAGAGAGAGGTGTAAAATAGCGAAATACTTACTTCCCCTCAACTATTTGATATGTGTCATAATACTTTACCATAAAGTGTCCAGAAATGTAAGCTTACACTTGGCCCGGAAGCCAGCAGGGGCTTCCTTTCTTCCCCATTTTCATTCTGGTTTTTGGGGTGGTGACAAAAAGTGGGTTTGATGGGGATTATGCTGGCAGGAAAGAGCAACCGAAGAGTATTATTAACATCTAAATATATATATAATTCAAATATATCTGTCAAATAATTATTAGAGAATAATTACACGAAATATTCCGGCATTGTCTTAAAATCACAATCAACTATCTGCCCCTCTAGCGATCAATTGTAAACTTAATTTGCAGCACTTGAGATTTCTGTTAAATCGATGGTATTTCCTCCTTTAAAGTTTTTACAAATAAATAAGAAAATTTGCTTAGAGAGAAGCTGAAATCCCCACCCTACCCAGTACAACAATGAAAGGCAAAAATAGAATGGGAAAATCCCCTTTCTAAGAAGCTCTCTCGCCCTTTTCTGCAAAATAAATATGCTGCGAGCTATAAAATTACTGCCAACGTTTCGCTTGCAACGTTTATCAAGGCATTTGCACTGCTGAGCATGCCAATGTCAGAACTAAACTACTTAGCGATGACCTTGACAGATGCTCAGCCACCCACCGCTCAGTCACCCAAAGAACACTTGGAAAAAAGAGGAAGCTGAAATTAAAAAAAATATATATAGAGAAATATTTTCTATTCAAAAGAAACCGAGGGTTTCAATTGGTAAACTTTTTATTCTTTAGAAAATACTTTTATAAAATTTGATTAAAATATTTCTTTCGATATATCATATCTTACTTTTACTTACTAAAATACTTTTAATTTCCCTCTAACT
The DNA here is from genome assembly GCA_008042715.1 of Drosophila bocki. NCBI lineage: Eukaryota > Metazoa > Arthropoda > Insecta > Diptera > Drosophilidae > Drosophila > Drosophila bocki. The sequence goes on from VNJY01001113.1 coordinate 92,560, forward strand.
GTTATTCTCAGTGCAGAGCTCATTTCCGCTCAAATCCCTCCGCCTCTTCCCCCTGTCTGGTTGCGCGGCAACAGCTTGGTCCTTTGTCCAGGACCATTATTAATACCAATTAAATGAGCTTAGGTCTCTGGCTCTGTGTGCCCAATCATTGTATGCTTATTACGCATACGCCGCATGGCCCCGCCAAGCCAGGATATTTATTGCGTAGCCATGACAAAGGCGAAACTTTTTAATTGAAAAAAGTGAGTGGAAATATTTGGCAGCTAGATAAGCCAGGGAGGCGGGCCAGGACACAGAACACAACCTCTAATTATTCGGCAGGACGCTTCATTAGAAAACCGCGTTAAAGAAAATGGTTGCTTTTTCTACTTAGTAGCCGGCGTCGCCCCCGCCGTCACCATCACCGCCGCCTGATGAATGACTTAATCACCCAGAAAAAGCGCCACACAAATCAACGGGCCCAACAGGATCCGGCTGTTGCCCGCTGTCACAGAACTTTCCCCGGGGCCAAAACTCCGCTCAAAATTAATGGAGCAAATCAAACGAGCAAAAAGCAGACACCAGTTCGGCCGCAAAGTCCAGTTGAATTCTGGCGCAGACTGGAGACTGCAGACCGGAGAGAGCCGCATGCCAGCGTTTAATAATGACAAGATTTGTGTGGGCTGCATACAAAATTAGCGAAGAGTCGCCATTGCCTTTGCCTCCGCTTCTCATCGCCTCGCATCGTCGTTTCCAACTTTAAGATCCGTGGCCAGGAGCTCATTTATTTTCCCCTGAACGAACATTTCATGGCTTGGCCTGTGTTCTCATTTTTACTACTTTGTGGTCCTCTATACTCTCTCGGAGGTTATTGTTTCAGTTGGAGGTGCTTTGACGGTATATGAAATAGATAAAAATATAATTATTCAGTTAAAAATTTTGTATATTTAATATAATTTACATTTTTCACAGCTTAAGCTAAATTTTAAGTTGCTCCACAATACAATATCTTAGGGTATCTTTAGATGCGAACTGCATCCGGATTTGGATCCTCTTTTAAATTAAACTCTGGCGAAATTGCAAAAATATTAACTTCCTGTGCAGCCAGCAAACAAACAACTGCAAAGTTGAGTCATCAAGATTTTAAAACTTCATTTTTGTGGCATACTTGCGGTGCCGCAGTTTTAATTTATGTTTCCTATATATTTTTTTTGTTCTTTTGTTCAGGGGACTGGCTTTAATTAAGCCGAGGAAAACTTAAGTTTCCCAGCAGAATCGGAGTCAATGCACATGGAAAATTCGTTGAATTGGCATAAAATGTAATAATAATTTTGAGGGCATCCGTAGGGAGCGGGTCTGGGGGTTGTGTCTGTGTAAAGGAAACAGCTGTTTCCGCAGACAAGACCGGATGGGGTTAGGCGGATTTGATTTTCCCGGCTGAGAGACGCTGTAGGGACAGTAGGGGAATTTTTGGTAAAAGCCTTTGTGGCATTGCGCGAAGCGTGTGCCGCAAATTTGCTATTCATTTGAATTTTCGGTTGGCTCTGGGAGCCCGCTTGGCTGCTTGTTTCCCGACGCCACGCCATAAAATGCAAGAGATTATGAAAAGTGCGCTTTTGGCCACTTCCTTGTGTAGCCACAAAAATATTTGGCTTTATATTTTCAGGTTCCCGTTTCCGTTCCCCTTTCACTTTCCTCATTCTATTTCTGTTGTTTTCTGTGCATTGCAACCCTCATAATCATAATGCAAATACGTGGCTGCATTTCGGGGCACTCATTCGTAAAATTTCAATGTGCCACGGCATACATTTGGGGTCGGGCAATCATTGTTGAAATTTAATCAAGTCGTTTTGGGAGTTTCATTTAAATTTTAGATTGTATTTTTCCATGCATACAGGTGTGTGGGTATGGCTTCAATTTGTAGCAAATTTTGAATTCAGCTGTAGAATAACATTTTTTTTTGTAAAAGGTTAGAGTAACCTGCCAGCTCTCGTTGTATTTTGTTGAAATATTTAGGTAAAATTTCGTTTCATTTAGATTTTGATACAAGGTATAGGGTTTTTGTGGCTGTTTGTATTTGTTCATTTTAAATAATAAATACTGAGAGTATTCTTTTGATGATTTCAAATATAACTTTGCAGAGATCTTCCTGTTACTTGTTAGACTTTTGTTTTTATTTTATTAAAACAAGTTGAATTGTATTTCTGGAATTCTATATATTTTGCAATTTTGCCAGGAAAGATTTCTTTATTCTTCCTTTTTCCTTTTTATTTTTGCACCGAGTCCTTATTGCTGGCAGCCGCATTGCAACCGAGAGCAAGTCGGACATTGGTTTCATCCTATTACCAGTGCTTAGATAAAGCCAAAGGATTTCAGCCCCGAGAGCTCTTCTTCGGTATTTATGCATTGCCCGTTGCCAAGTGAAACCAAAAGCTGAAAACTATTACTGTAATTTTTATATTTATTTATGATCTGCCGGACTGAGAGTGAGCTTCCTTCTGAGCCGTCGCTGTTGTCGCTTGGGCATTAGTTTAAAAAAATGCATTCCAGGAGAAGTTTTTAGCTTTGTAAGCATTACTTGAGTGAGCTTCGCTGGGCTTTAGTTTTTGTTTGTCCTTGTGCAGGATGCCAGTCACGTGGCTGTCATTGGATATCGGAAAAACTACGTATTTCCCAATGGGAATTCCGGATGTCTAACGAGCGTGACAAATGCAAATGAAAGTAACAACGAAGAAGCCGAAGGACACATGACACAAACGAAAGCTGGAAAGGGGGAAGCTGGCAGGCAGGCAGACCGAGACTAAAAGCCAAAAACCTAATCAAGTGTTTTGATTGCATTCGTAATTGTTATGAATTTTGGTGTTCTAAGACTGCAATTTCCATAGAGAAACATTACAAGATAACTATTTTTGTTAGGAAATATTACTGTTACTAAGAGGATAAGTCCATTATGAAATATTGAAAACAAATCATACTCAATATCTTATCGAAAATATAGTAATTTTAAATATATTATATTTATAAAACATCATAAAAATTGCATAACAAATATAACTTTAAACAATACATTGATTATTTCACCTTTAATTTTTAGTAAAATAGATTAGAAAATTTTAAAATTCACTCGTATTATACATTCCCCTAGTCCCTGGCTTTTTTAAATGAATTTGACTTTTTGTTTGGCTTCTATGAAATTTTTGCAATTTTCCCCATGCCAATTTTTTTCCGCTGGGCTGACTGTTGTCGTCGTCGTGCGGCCCCTGAGGGCCTGCTGCAGTTGCAAATGCTTGAAATTACATTTTTCGCATTAATAAAAATAAAATAAAAAGCCAGCTCCTCCTGTGCACGAAATATGCAAATGTGCCGCGTGCAGCGCACCAGATAAAACTGAGCAGGAGGCACACTCTCCCAAAAACACACATGTGTGAGTCCTTTTTTTCGCTTTTTTATTTTTCTGCCCCTTTGCAGGACGGAGTTCTGGGTGTCATAATATGGAGCAGCTGTTGCCGGCAGTGCCAAAAGTCACAATAAATTTGTGCATTAGTTCTTTCAGCTCCTGCCCAATCCGGGATGCACTCGGGGTCTGTGGCCTCTAAAATGCTTTGAATATAGATGTGTATATATACTATATAGAAATGCCAGTGGCTGGCGGGGTTTTAAACAAATTGAGAAATTGTGTTTTGCATAAATAAAGCAACGTCTGGCGGCTGGCTATTTAATGATGCGAAAATATTTATACAAAACTTGAAAGCGCTGCGGGATACTCCCCAAAATGTTAATAATGCCCAGTCAGAAATTGCCTTTGGCTATTTACTTTGCCTTTATATATTTGGTAACAATTAATTAGTTCTTCATGAAGCGCTGTGATGATTTGAAAAGCTCTCCGAATTTATTATGAATATTTTAGCAGACAATTAGTCTGCAACGGTATAAATCAGAAATCTAATTCGGTTTTAAAAATTAATAGCTATAGGTGGTGTCTTGTCTGTCTGCTAAGCTGCTTGGTTTTGCTCTTGAAAATAATGATTAAAAATGGAAAAGCTCCTTGGATTTTTATAGAAATTAATTGGGGTCTTTAATTTACCTTGGGAATTGTAAAAGGAATTCTTTACTCGAGCAAGTTGTTGGCCCAGTTGTGGGGGTCGTAATTGTTCAGGATGCGGTTATTTAAGGCCCCAAGCTGGTGGCTGACATAAGTGCTAACCACGTAAGTGCTGACCTTAAAAAATGAATTCGATATGCTAGGCATAGTGAAATGTAAATGTCAGTTTTTTTTCAAAGGTTGAAAATAATTACCACAGATGTTGTTGTAAAAATAAGGACTTATTTCACACAATAACATTTCAATTTATTACTTTCTTTAATAAATATAAATTTAGATAAATATTTTATAGATAGTTACTCATGTGCTCTGTTTCAATTGCCATTTGGTGCCGTCGTGTGGCAAGGGACTCTTTATCGAAGGCGACAGGAAGGTCCACAGACCTCTCTCTCCCATTATAATCCTGCAGTTCAATCTCACACCCAAATCGTAGCTGCGATCGAGGATTTGATAGTACGAAGTGTTCAGATAGACAACGTGTATTTGGAATGCAAACATGATGACAGCTGCTACCCAGGAAAATAGGGTAATGGAGAACAGTAAGGTGTCCAAGAAGGTGGAGAAATTAATGAGTTGCAAAACCAATAGATTCCTTACTAATAATACAAATGTGCTGACGAGACACAGGCCAGTTCCCAATGCCGCATAGAATGTGAACCAGAAGAAGTACCGATGGTTATTGTGTCCGATGCAGGCGGCCGTGAAGATGCAGTGATGGTCCCGCTTCAAAATGCAACACTCACACAGCTTGCAATGCCAGGATCTGGGGGGCGTCAGCTTCTGGCACAAATCACAATGCTGCCACAGATGCTTCTCTTCCGCAGCTGGCACTTGCCTCTCCTCGGGCAGACTAGCCACCGAGGATGTGGCACGGTGGCAGGCCAACATGTTCCCCAGGATATTGTACATTATGAAGATGGCCAGTATCTAGTACAGCTTGCACAACACTTCGCTAAGCAGTTGTGGCGCCACATGCAGCATTTGCACCAAAAACAAAAGGACAGAGGTCGACAGTCCCAAAACTACAGCCAGCGGATGTCCCAACCTCACGAATTTTTTGGGATTACGACCGGCGTAGTGATGAAGTATATCTACCACAATACACATGGTTTTTAGTATTTATTAAGAGTTTAATAGGAAATATGTATATGATTTTAAAGTTGTATTTTTCAAAATATTGTTTCTTATTTTCAACACAAAAGTCAGAGGTCTCTTTTTTTTAAATTTAAATGAATAACCAAATAATAAACTAAACGCTATGAGAATGGATCTATTTCTTAGGCAGTGTTTAAAGTTAGATTTTAGCCTAAGGATTCTTAGTTTAGTTAACCATTATTAGAATTTGAAAAGGGTTATTTACTAATTAAATCTTATACACATTATAAGTGCTTTCTTTTTTCATTCAGGGACTTTGATTTTTGTGTTTAGTTCTGAGGACCTTTTGACCTTTTACTTGGATTTCATAATCACACTATGATATGCAACGCATCAGAACAAATGCCAAAATTAGTTCCAGTTCCGGTTTTACCTTCTATTTTCCTATATAAAAAGAGACGAGTTTAAGGGATTTAGCTATAGCATCACCAGCTTCCAACCACTCTAGTTCATCGACCCTAATCAAAACCGATAGCCATGAAGTTCCTTGCTGGTGTTGTCGCCGTACTCTTCTTCGTGGGTCTGCTCCAGGTCCAGGGTGAAAATAGCAACGACAACACGAATCAAATTCAAATTGCCAACCTGAGTAGCCTTGGATAAATAATGCACTAACTATGTGCAGTAAATAAATGCAGTAAATAAACAAAGCTCTTTATTTTTCTAAAAAATAATCAAATTCAAATTTCCAACTTAACTGGTCTTGGAAAATAATAGAAGGAAATAAGTGCAGTAAGCAGTAAAGCTTTGCGTCTTTACTCATGGGCCTGATTTGGTTAAAGGAACAAAAGATTAGGCAATGTGGATTGGCAACAAAACTTCCATTGGCTAAATAATTGTACGGATCCTATAAAAATGCCCATTCAGCATTAATGCCGATGAAAATTGTACATATATTATCATTTCTTCTCTAAGCCTTCAGAAATCATTAAAAACTGACATATCTTAGTAAAAAACTGAAACTTTAATCTTTTTAAAATGCAAAAGCAAATCTTTTGAATTTCTAATACCGCGCGTAGTGGCTCTTTCAACTACAGCGGCTCTTTCCATTCTGTTTTTGAGGAAGAGCTAGAAAGTCGTCCCAGGTGGTCGTTGTTCGTGTTTGGCGATCAATGTATGGGTTCAGAGAGGCGCCATAATTGCGATCTCAAGGTTGCAACATCAATTCGCATGCGTTTTGCGACGCTTATGAAAATCTGTCTCGCTCATAACTGCGAGCTTGGTGATAGTTTTTTTTGCTGACTGTTCAAAGGTCAGCTTTTCATGGTTATTATTAATTATATATAGTTAAGCAGATTGGTTCCACTTATGCAAGCTTCGCTATATAAGTCGCAACCACTCTCGGTTCTTTCTATATTTTTTGCAAATCAAACTGGCTGCCATGAACTTCCTTGCTGGTGTTGTCGCTGTACTTTTCTTCGTTGGTTTGCTCCAGGTCCAGGGGCAAGATTCTAACGATAATACTAATCAAATTCAAATTGGCAACCTGAGTAGCCTTGGATAAAAAATTGAAGTAAATATATGCAGTAAATAAATGCAGTAAATAAAAAAAGGTCTTTATTATTCTCATCGGAAAGATAAATTCGGGACTGGGTACTTCTCCTTGCAACTTGTGGGAAAATAATAGCAGGACTTTAAATTGGTTGATAAAATCAATTAAATTAAAATAAAATAAAATAAATTATTTAGGCGCCGATGCTAAAAGACCACAAGAATTTGACTCCATAAAATATACATATTTATTCTAGATTTTAGCATCAGCAGACGGTTCGATTCAGCCATTTGGTCAGAGATCAGAACCAGACACTAATAAGGGCATCTTATAAACTAAATCAGTTGGTTTTATCATCATACTGATTTAATAAATATATTGTCCTTTATTTTATACGCATATTGAGGGTTTTTACATAACCTGCAATATATTAGAATGACGTTAGCTTTGCTTTAAAGGTCAACTTTTGTTCAGGCTTAGCTAACAATTTGCTATTCTTATTCGCTTTACTTTTGCCAACCTATAAGTAGAGGTCTTTCTAGTTTAAAACTCATTTCTCTCTGGAACTGGTAGCCATGAAGTTTCTCATTGGTCTTGTTGCTGTGTTGTTTGTCTTGATGTTGGTCCAAGGCGCTAAAAACAATATAAATACTAACGAGAATCTGTGCAACGGTCGTATTCGAAATCGTCGGATTTTTGCGAAATGTAGAAGTAAATCGAATAATAAGATCATATTTACTAAGGGAAAAACATAGCTTACTCATTCTGGCACGTTGTTATTTTATAATAAATTTATTTCTGACAACAAAAATGTTGCCGTGTTCAAAAAGAAATTTCGATTTGGCGAGGGGATCCATAAGCAAAAAGTTATCGCCAAGGCTGCCAATATTGTTGGTGAAACGAAACAGCCTGGTAAAAAACCGTATAAAATATAAAAAATACATTAATAACCAAAAATGTTGTTTATAAATAATGCTACTTAATTAGTTAAATGGTAAAAATTAATAATTGATACCACCGAAAATAAAACTATGAGAAATGTGGCAGTATCTTAGCAGCAATTTCTGTCGCCTCCTGGCTTCTAAACAAGCGATTGCAAATATAAACAGGAGTTCTTCACGTTGTTTGCTTTTGACCAAAAAAAAAAAAAAAAAAAAAAACAAGTCAGTTGTTTGAGCAGTAAGAAACGATGAGAAAACGAAACATTCCGATAACAAAAATTTGTCCAAAACCGGAGCAGCTAAAACCGAAATAGAAAAAATTGTACGATTACTGGAGCAGGCCTGTATAATTTAGTTAGTTTCGCTTTATAGGTTAACTAAGGTTCAAGTTCAGCCAACAATTCACAACACCTATTCTTTAACCAACCTATAAGTAGAGTCCTTTCTAGTTCTTAACACATTTCCCCCTGGATCCGGCAGCCATGATGTTCCTCATCGGCCTTATTGCCATGTTGTCTGCCTTGATGTTGGTCCAGGGCAATACTATAAATATAAATAATAATAGTATCTCAATAAATCTAGATGACGTTGCACCGGGTCAGTAAAACCGCAGTGTTTCTTTGCCCATTTCAGAGAAATTAAACCCACACCAGCTCCCCAATAAAAGTATGCAAAAATATATAATAAAATTCATAAACAGATAGCAATTGCAATACTAAATAATGTTTCAACTTAATGACGGAACTTGCTCACATATATCCTATTCCATACCTCCTTTTTATTGCGGAACAGGGAGTTGTCCTCATATGCGAAAGGGTATATCTGGCGTTTTTTCTGTTTTAAGCAAACTTTTTATTGTTCTTTCAAGTGGCATTGTTGTTCCCGTTGCTGCCACAGATAACTACGTGCTAAGAAATGTATAGCAAACTACAGAAGCACAATATATATCTGTATATATACTATAAGATAGGATATATGTATACTAGAACACAGAGAACGCTGGAGATTCGTGGCGAAGGCAGCCAGACAATGGCTGGCGCCCACGTCTCCATGGACACATTCTAATAAAAAGCAAGAACAGAGAATGTCTTTCTCGTGTGTGTTGCCATTGCCTCGGAAGCCTTCACAGTTTCCTCATATTCCAGCCATACTTCCTTGTTCCCTTTCGCAGATATGACCAATAGAAAAATAGGGAAGGCTAAGTAAAAAGCATGTATTTAAATATTGTATTATATTTTATATTATTATCAAATATAAATTAAGTTATGAGCCATTATCCTTCAAGCGAAATAAATATTTATTTATTTATATTAAGTTCCAAGTATAAAACACATATAATTGCTCATCACTATCTTCTAGCTAGCTAGTTGTCCTTCGCCAATGTTCAACTTCTGCTGCTGCGCTCGAGTTTTTAGGCTTTTTGTTACTCGGGCAACATTTGAGTTATAAATGCCGCACTACTCGAATGAATCTCCTGGGCGTAATAGTTTTCAAATGGCTCTCCATATACGTCCGTCTCACGGTATCCCATTCTCCCAGCATTCTCATCCTCTTCCTTTCAGAGATTTTGTGTCTGTCTTTATTGCAAAAGTATCGCACACAAGTGGCTTGCTGTCTTTGGCATCCTTGAGCGAAAAACCGCTTGCCAATGCAAAAATGTCCGAATGAATCCTAGGGGGTTTGAGAGGAAGTGAGTAGAGCAGTTAGTGGCCCACAAATTTCCCACTTTATGCCATTGGGTGGTCATGGTCTCTGACAGACCAGTAAATAATTAAACCACTCCTTATTTCCGAATTAATGAAAACCAAAAATGATAAATTAAAGACGATGGACAAAAAGTAATAAATAACGGGAATAGTTGCATTACTTTTCTTATTATTTGCATCCTATTTATAGAAACCAATTTAATATCGTTTACTGTTAGCCTATATATATTTTAGCTTAATTCACAAATTGCTTAGGCTTAGGGAAATTGCTTTCCGGCCAATCAATTGCCATTGATTAGGTGCCCGGCTCTTATCGCAATAATGGCCACGTCAAGGCCTTGAGCCACGGCAAATAAATCAATTTTTCTCGTTTCCGGTCAATTAGTGGCGTCTAATCGGTTTGCCAAAGGTTGAGAAGTTAAACCAATCGCTGGGGTTCTATGGCGGTAAAAGCAAACAGGCGGGAGGGGATATATATTTTACTTACTCATTGATGTCTTTAGGATTTATTCGTGGCCTCTCAACCTCTCAACCTGCTGCAATTTACACCTGCCCAGCAACTTAAATTTTTGTGCTTAGCTATTTTAATTCCTCTAGTCTTGGTGTGGGTATTTTTTAGCTTGCCCCTAAAAAAATAAAATTAACATGCTATTTCATGGACATTTAAAAAAAAATGTAATTTTGGGTGTAAAATTAAAAATGTTACAGATTTACATAATGCTCTGAATAGATTTAAAAGTGTGAACGGGTCTGTGGCTTAACATAAAGTTGCCATCAAAATGAACGGACGTCTTTTGTGGGTGCCTATTTTACTCAGTGGTCTTGTGTCTTTGGCAGCTGGTGAGTCATTGATTGTTATTTCAAAGCCCATGAAAAATTTTAAAATTTCAAATCCTTGCAGGTCAACGTTGCTGGTGTCCTAATGATATTACTGTGCGGTGTTGTCCGTACATCGGTGGAGCTGATTCGGTATAGAGATCCGCTTTCTCTCTCGAAGCTGTCCTGAGGCGGAAGTGATATAAATATATTTTAACTTATGCCTTGATTTCTTTGGTATTTATTAGTGGCCACTACACCTGCTGCACTTTACACTTGCCCTGCAAGGTTCACTTTCTTGACTGGCCATTTCCCCTTTGAAGACACTCGGGCGTATTAGCAATTTTAATGCCCCTGGCCTTATGGCACATATTAAATGCTAATTCGCATACGGCACACGATCCCAGATGGAACACCACCACCACTCTCCTCATCTTTTATTTTATTTAGATTTTTTATGCTGTGACGGAGGACACGGTTACGCTACATGACATTTACAAGTTATTATTATGCAAAGGACACGCTGCGGAGTCCTTTGGCGTGGCCTCTCTATCCCATTTTCCCCCCTGCCTTTTCATATGTTGCAAAATCTGCTGCGGCGTTGGGAAATTTGCATTTATTCATGGCATAAATAAAGGATCCCCAGCGTAGGGGGACGGGAGTCCCGAAAAAAGGGATATATTTAATCTGGTCACAGCGCGAGTGTGTGGAGTTCAACGGAAATCATGACAGCATTTCGCGTGCTGATGTCGATGTGCTTTATTTATAATTTATCTGCTGGAAAGTGCATCGCATAGTGGAGTTGTTTAGTGCGGGGATAAAGCGAGCGCACACACCTGCCGGCGACAGCCGCAGGTGCAGCCACAAAAGTGACGCAAATTTTGTTTGCCCAGCGCTCTGTCGTCTCTCCTCTACCTCTGCTACACATAACAATTACATGCATTTAAAATCTGGTTTTGGTTTTGGTTTTTTGGGATTCGCGATTTGCTTCCGTTCTCAATTTTCTCTTCAGTTTCGACAGACGGATCAGGGATGCATCCCTGTAAAATCAATTCTATATATTTGGAATATGTATTTTTTTTATTTTTAACTGATTGTTAAGCATTTGGTAAGGTTTAAATTAAAAATGTATATTTCAAAAATTTTAAATTAATTTCTTAAAAAGAAAGGAAATTAAAATTAAGTTCTCAGTTACTTAAAAATGTAAAATTATACAGAAAAAAGTTGTTCTTGTAATAAATATGCATTATCAAATTAATAAATTAATTCCAAGCTTCCTATAATTGTTTGTTTTATTTGTTTGCCACCCTGGCTAAATCAGCACTTTATTTTGTGGCTGCTAAATTCATTGATTTGCATTTTTATACCCTTGCAGGGTATTATAATTTCAGTCAGAAGTTTGCAACGCAGTGAAGGAGACGTTTCCGACCCTATAAAGTATATATATTCTTGATCAGCATCAACAGCCGAGTCGATCTAGCCATGTCCGTCTGTCCGTCTGTCCGTCTGTCCGTCTGTCCGTCTGTCCATCTGTCCGTCTGTCTGTTTCTACGCAAACTAGTCCCTCAGTTTTAAAGCTATCTGAATGAAACTTTGCATATAGTCTTCTATATGCTCTCACTGCTATATATGTCGGAACGGGCCGGATCGGACGACTATATCATATAGCTGCCATACAAATGTTCGATATATTTGTAGAAAAAAAATTATAACTTTGCTGTTTTTCAACAT
>VNJY01001129.1:0-112986 GCA_008042715.1 Drosophila bocki
TATTTATATTATATTATATTAATATATATTATATTATATTTATATTATATTATATTAATATATATTATATTATATTTATATTATATTATATTATATTAATATATATTATTTTATATTTATATTATTTTTATATATATTACCTATATTATATTTAAAAACATTATAAACTAATAATATTATATTTATATTAATATCATATTAATTTATATTATATTATATTTTACTCATGCAAATATTCAAGTCAAGTATTCCATTAATATTTTCCCTGATCTTGTCACATTACTCAAATAATTAGCATAACAAGGATCGTGTCCTGTCCCCTGTGCCCTGCCCCTGTCCTGTTGCCACCCACTTTCAATGCCAAAAATTGCCTCAAAATGGTTGAAGTGGTTGAAACTGTTGCCGGTCCTCTCAACCTTTCTGCGCATGCGCAACATGTCAGCTCTCTCTCCCAGCCAGTTTTATCTCTCTCAGTTTCTCTCTCTCTCTCTTTTTCCCTAGGTGTCCTAGCTCTCAGTTGTCACATTTTCTCACCTTGGGCAGCTAAGGGTTCTCCGCAAGGCAGGGACAGTCATTCAACCATTGAATGTCGACGGAAACGCACACGAAACTAAACGCGACGCAAGAACCTTCCATATTTTGTTAAAAATATAATATAAATACAAAATATATTATAAAAAAAATTATTATTTATAAAAAACTATATATTTTTTTTTGCTGTTTAATATTAAAGTTGTGCTGCAAACAAAAAACCCACAGAAAACAAGGTAAAAATCAAGTGAAGAAAATAATTGAAATAGAAATTCACAAAAAAGTGGAAAGACTCTTTGAAGGATCAGAAAGCCCTTGAACAATTTAACTAAAATCGACCTTAAAATATATAAAGATGTATATATATATGCCCAATTTAATAATCATAATAATCCTTCAATAATCGCGCCCAATTATGTGAGCCCAAAGTCCAGTTTTAAGGACTGCCCGCGGTCCAGTTTAATTGCTTGAAAGAGAAGTGGTTGCTGATTTCATTTTTGCCGCTTGGCTGATTCGCCAAATCAATACCCACATTCACGCACATTTCATACATATATATATATAAATATATATATATATTTGTATAGGTACATTTAGGTTTGGCGGAAAAAGCGCGCCAAAATTGTCGAAAACTCACCCGGCAACTTTGCTGCCGCTGCCCTTTTCTTGGCCTTTTTTTTTTGTATTTCAAAAAATTCCGACTCAGAACCAGAAATAACCACCTCCTCCTCCCTCTGCTCCTCCTCTTGCAGCACCCACTACAAGAACCAGAATCAGAGCTCTAGACTCCAGCCAAGATGCTCAAGTGGGCCGTCAACCAGCCGCGACCCTCGTACTTGGCCCGGGAGGAGACCGCCAGCGTTGTCCCAGTGACCACCACCACCAGCTACAGCGAGTTTCATGCCTTGCGGGGCAAGCTGAAGCGTAAGTCGCTATGCGTGGGCCAGGGCAAGGAGAACCAGCTGACCTCCACACCGCTGCCAGCCAGCGCCGCCTCTCTGGCACCACGCACACCTCTGCTCAAGGATCTGAGCAACATCCTGGCCACACCACCCTCAGGCAAGGGAAGAGGAACAGAAGCTGGAGTAGGAGCACAAGCGGGGGCAGTGGCTCCTGCCAAGTACGCCTGCACCCTGCCCACCTTCGAGGCGGAGTACTCTCCCACGGCGACCATCATCCCTGGTCCCCTGATCGCCCTGCGAGGCATGGGAGTCCCGGACAGCTACTTCGAGAAGCCGCGCTACCTGGAGCAGAAGCCACTGCCTGCTCCGCAGCCTTCTGCCCAGAAGGAGCAGCAGCAGCAGCAGCCAGGCAGCACCACGCTCAGCTCCAGCCAGATGGGCGATGTGACCCTGGAGCGCATGATCGACGCCATTCTGGAGAGCAACCGCAAGGCACCGCCACCACGCCAGCGCCAGCCGAGGCAGCATCTCCGCCAGCAGCAGATGCGGCACAGGCAGCAGCTGCTGAGAGTCACCTCAAGCTCTAGAATCCCCTCCAGCACCCACTCGCCCACCTACCGCCCCGCCTTCGACCCGGCCAGCGACCTGTGCGAGTACTGGAAGTCGCCCTCGCGGAGGGACTCCCTGCCCGCCGACGGCTTCGAGGAGCGGGAGGTACGCTCCCCCCTGGCCACCGCTAACTGTGCCACCTCCCAGACCAAGTCCAAGTCGCTGCAGCTGCAGCTGCGCAGGCAGCGAGTGGTAAGACGCAAGCGGAAGATTGCCACCAAGATCTCCTCCAGCGTGAGGCAGTCAGCACAGAAGCTGCTGGCCGCGGCCAGAACTGGGGCACCGCCGGCTAAGATGCAGCGCCACATCAGCCCGGACAGCGGACACAACTCCACCAGCGACTGTGAGCTGGAGGAGGATCGGCCGCTGGGTGGCCTGGATGTGGGTAATGAGGACTTGGAGGCCTCCTGCCAAATGGATGCCAAGTGGCTGCAATCGCAGGTGCGAGAGGCCACCAAGCGACGACTCAGCTTCTCCCTGGCGGACCGCAGTTGAGACGTGGAGGGGTTACCCTAATCCTACATTTTTTTTTGCAAATTTTTTTTATATAGATTTAAGTACTGTTTTTTTAACTAGAAAATAAATCATGTTTTTTGAATGCAAAAAGAAAAAAGAAAGAATGAACTTTAAGTGGAGAGAAGAAAGAGTTGGTTTGGTGAGAAACCACAAGACCAGGAGAGAATGGAAGCCTGAAAGCCAGCGGTTTATGCAAAACACCTCGTGAAGATCAACGGTGCGTGGAGAGCACACCCTGCTCACTGGAAGAGGTAGTCACGAATGGAGGAACCACTTTCCCCAGAGAATGCCCGGGTTAACGAGCGTTTTAATGCTCCGATAGCGAGGAAGGTATGAGTCCAGCCATAGTCAATGGTCATGGCCCCTAATGAGGGAAGGGTTTGTGTCGCCAGAAATAAAGAAAACCATTATCTTTACATGTAACCAGTGGGTAAGCACAGCATTATGTGGGTTCTAACACCGGGAAGGTTGTTTACCTGGAAGTACTCGCTACTTGTGACAGGTTGGAGGTGTTCTTAAGGCGAAATGATGACTCTAAACGGGGATCTAAACATATATTTGCTTTCTGGTTATTCCAAAGAAAGTGCTTAACTGCCTGAAGGTTTACTTAATATGGTCATAAAATATCATTTGGGAATTATGTTCATAAAATATATATTTTGGGAAAGGAATAACACCTCTCAAATGGGGAATACTGTGTATAAACCAAGACTGATGGACAAGAAACAGCTCCCTAAAATTCTAAATCCTAATTAAAGACATTTTCCCTAAGCCAAAAACTAGTTTTAAGATATTTTCCAAAGCCTTGACCGCCTGCAGAGCCTTGAGATGAGTTACAAGCTTGTAAAAGGATAACGAGCAATCAGCTATGCAAAACTAAGGGATACCGATTCCCACACAGCTCCCCCGAGGAGCACAGGCCTCATTAGCCAAGATATGTATAAATATCGGACCGATGTCAGCCCATCATCGATGGGTCATCAGGTCAGCTCACTCTCTCTTGAGACGCGGCGTTAAATGAGCTGTCATAACATTCCATCTCCAGTGTCCAACCACCACCACTGTCTGGGAAACACAGGCAGGCAGGAGGAGTGGGTTAAGCCCAAAGGCGTTAACACTTTTTCCTGTCAAAAGAACTTGCCGAGAGGGAATTCTAGAAGGAACTTCCCAGGGGCAATGCTCACTAGAGCGGAAATTCATATGCAAAACTCAAAAAAACCGAACCGGGTTCAGTCCTAGTCCTAGTCCGAGTCCTGGATCCTGGTCATTGTCCGCCTGTGACAGGCAAAACAATGTAAAATACTTTATTACGTGATGAACTCCTTCTCTGTTTGGAAGGAAGCTTCTTTGGCAAAGGTCGGGCGGTCGAGCGGTCAAGCAGCCGGGGACATAACCCGCCGAAATCGGGGCGCTGAGAGACACAGGTTCCCCTGTCAAACCCTTGTCCGCTTCCTCAAACTTTCCCCGAAAACAAGGTTAACACCGCTGTCGTGTTCGCTGCCCTCTTTTCTTTATTTTTTTACGACTCTCGCTTTTCTTGAGTTTTCCCCGACGCGCTATTATTATTTTTATTATTATTACCATTATCTGGTTCTTGTCTGTTCGCCGGCTAATGATTCAAAGTTCTGGTTCCTGACCATCTCTGGCCTTGCCGTCTCATTTAACATGCATTCCTTTAATTTCGTTTTGATTGAAAGTGAAACGGATACGCACTTACCTTGGAAAGAGCTGCCATCCGGATGTACTTTGCTTTTTCAAACGCCTGGGAATATGCCTGTACTGTTGGTCTTCGTCTCCTGGTCATGGCCGAGCGCCGCGTAATGAGTCCCAGAGTTAGTGGAGGCAAGGTTCCATAACGATCAAGTAGAAGATATCATGGAAAATCTGACAGGAGTGGCGAGAAAATAATATATAGGTAAAGGTTCTGGGTTTAATCAGGGTTTGGGTTTTTTATAAATTTAGTTGCTATATTTTTAACTAATATTTTATTTTATATTTATTTTTATTTATTTTAACTAATATTTATAGATTTTTTACTTGTATAAATTTAGTTATAAGGCTTAAGTTTGGTGTTATTTAACATTAAACTAATATATTTTTATTAATTTGCTAGATTTTCAATAATTTAGTTATAATAGTTATTTATTTAATTTACATAAATCGTAATCAGAAATTTATCTATAACTTTTTTTTTTAATATTAAAATTTTAGTTTAGTTTTCTGGGTATTAAATTAATATATTTGTATTCATTTTTGTATGAGTCATTTAATATTTATAAATATTGATCAGAAATTTATTTTTAAAAAATATATATGTATATATAAATATTAATTTTTTTTTAAATTAAAAAAGGTAAGATCTTTAGTATAAGCTTTTGACTTTCCAGAAACCAGATGAAATTTTTAAGTCCACTTTTTGCAGCACTTTTAGACACTTTTAATATTTTTATACTTTAGTAAACTAAAATATTTTCCCAGCTTACTAAAAAAAATCTTTAAAATATTCCTAAATATTCCAGATCCTGTTAAAAAAAACCTTTCACTTCATATAATTAAATTGTTATTTTTAAACAAATTAAATACATAAACCGAGTCCTAAATGTATTTAAATTTTTTTTAATATTAAATTTAAAAATTATAAATTAAACTAATGCATTTTCAGAACCCGGACTACATTTCCAGGCCACTTTTTTCATGTTTTTAAGCTCAGTAATCTCAAATATATTTTCCCAGTTTACTATAAAATCTTAAAAAATAACCTTAAATACCTCCTTCTCCTGCCAAAAAGAAATTCTTTCAATAAATTTAATTGAAATGTTATTTTTAAACTAAAATGTTTTTCAGCCTTAAATAGCCTTTGTGTGAAAATATGGGTGTGAGAAGACAATTAAATCGTGGTGATCTGCACTCAATCTAAAACCCATTTCGAGGGCACACTTTTGTTCGAAAGAAAATTGGGAAAATTGTGAAAAATCGTTCCATTTAAAGCGGGCGAAACTCTAATTGCGATTTAAACGTTTCTCGAGTGGCGAAAATTGAAACCAGAGACACAGGAGACACAGCGCCTGCACCCGCTTAATTTTGGACAGTGACAAAAGTCGTCCTTCGGGACAGAGAGAGAGAGAGAGAGAGAGAGAGAGAGGGATAACATTTGACGCACCTTTCGACCCGCACATATCCTTGTACACACTCTCCTGGGGTTTTTCCCGCTGCCCGCTTGCTGCACGCGTGCCTCGTCCTCCATTATCGGACCTGATCGATCGCAGAAACAGTTGCAAAAACACGGCGTAGGGGTTGTCCTGCATGTCCTGCCAGGAAGTCAACGTCACTGGCCGACGACGTGTGCGAATGTGTCAACATGTGCAAAAACACACCAACACACACACACACTCACGGTAGACAAAAGGACATTTAACGTTTAACAGTTAGGTTTTGGCCGCCACTCCTGCTTTCTGCGGGCGCCCCTTTCACCGCGATTCTAGGGAGAAAGAGAGAGTTTGAAAATATATAAATAAAAATATAGAAATAAAAATTTATAAATAAATATATAAATAAATATATAAATAAATATATAAATAAATATATAAATAAATATATAAATAAATATATATTAATGGTTGTTTTAAGCTTTAAAATGCAGTTTTAACTATATTCATTTCAAAGAAATCCACAAAATGTGGTTTATTTCACTATTTTTTGGCTAATTTATTTAACTTTTAATGTTAAAAATTATGTAGAAAGACAAAAAATATAAAAAATGAATATAAACACATATTATGCCCTTTTTTTAGCTCGCAAGAATATTTTATTTGAGGAAAACAATATTTAATTCGAAGAAAGCCTAACGAAAATTATTTTTAAATATTTTTAAATTTTCTAATTTTAATTTCACATTTTTTTAAACAAAAAAACACAAAAATATAAGAACTGAAAAGAATTTCTTGCGTTTGACCTTGGAAAAATATTTTATAAATAACGAAACTAAATTTAATTTAAACAAAAAAATATAACCCATATGTTTCAACTAATTTATTTGACTTTAAATATTTTTAGGGCATTAACATCGAGAATATAAATATACAAAAAAATTAAAAACTATAAAATCAAATTAAAACTTAAATAGAAACTATTGCTTTTTCAGAATCTTTTACAAATATGTATTAAGACAATTAGGTAAAAAAATACAACAAATTGTATATCTTCTTATTTTCAACCATTTTTTTTAAATTCAAACGGCTTCACAAAATTTTACTTTTCAAAAATATAGAAAATAAGCCAATTAGCAAGATGCATTTCTTACCTGGCATTACCTGGGAAGGTGCTAAATGTTCTTTCCAGCAGAAACGAGAACTTCTAGCGCGTTTCTAACAAGCCGTATCCCTTGAAATGTCGAATTTCACCTGTTTTGCCCAGGGGCAATGTCCTTCAGAGTTTCGACTTGACTTTTTCCTTTTGTTGGTCCAATTATATTTGAACACAACATATTATTTGGGCTGCCAAACCGCTCATCAAGGCGGGCAAAGCAGGTGTAAAGGTCATCACGAAGGATCCGCTGCAGGTCCTTGGCCCTGTGGTCACAGCTGAAAATCTAGAAAAAGAAAGTAAAATATTAATAAATTTATAAAAATAAATAATAGATATATAAAAATATATAAAAATAAATAAAAAATATATAAAAATATAAAAAAGAAAAATAAAATAAAAACAACATATATAAAAATAAATAAAAAAAAAACAAATATAAAAATAAATAAAAAAAAAAACAAATATAAAAAAAAATAAAAAAAAAAAAAAAAAAAAAAAAAAAAAAAAAAAAAAAAAAAAAAAAATACTTTTTTTATATAAAAATAAATACAAAATATTTTTTTATATATAAAGATAAATATATATATTTTTTTTTGTAATAATAAATATGAAAATAAATAAAAAATATGTTCAAAATAGTTTTTTTTATTTAAAAATAATAAAAAAAATAATTTGTTATCAAAATAAATAAAAAATATATATTTTTTATATAAAAAAATAAATACAAAATACAAAAGAACAACATAAATTATTTTAAATAAACTAAAACAATTAAATTAAAATATTTTCTATTTTCATTTTTGCAAAATTATAAGGAATCTATTAACATTAATGAAAAATACCAACATTTTTAATATTATGCCATGCCAAGCCCCCAACAAAATCAAAGATAATAATTAATCTTAATTTCTTCCTTCAGAAACCCCGAAGCCTTCACAAAAAAAAGAAGGACATATGCCTGAAGAAACTCTAAAGGAAATCTTGAAAATAATCAATCAGTTTTCTTTTTTCTTCCAGGAAACCCAAAGAGATAGGAGGGCATCCTCTGATATATCCTTCATCCTCCACAGATATTTCCATAAATATTCAACGCGGAAGCACCTAAAACCAAAGATCTTATAACCCAAAACCTAAAATCTAGACCCTAACCTAGTCCTGCGACATAATCAATCTTATGGGCTGCGGCTGTCCTAGATCTGGATTAAGACTCCCCCCGGTCACAGGATCACAGAGTGATCTGCATATGCTCTGCATAATATCGCCATGCATCATCATAATTGCCAATATACCAGGACTACCCAAGGACTCTGCCATCTTGGTCGTCAAAGGGTAAAGACACCCAGCCCAGGATTCAGTCAGGAACAAGAAGGCACTAGAGCAACCGATCATCAACCCTTTTTCCGAACGAACAAATGTTGCACATCATCATCGGTGCCGCATATCATTAATGCAAATCTATGGGACTGTCATGTCATTGAAAATATTATTATAACAATTCCCCCGAGTCCCTTTGGGTTCGTGCGAAAAACCCAGCGAGAGTTCAAAACGTTGCAATCCTTGTTGCGATCTTTGTTCCTTTTGCTACTTCATTAAGTGCGGCTCACTTGACAGCAGCCGGGATGTGTGACAAAATCATCTCAGGATCTAAGGAACCGAGGATAACCCTTGCCTTGGAATAAAAGAAGCAAAAAGGAAACTCACTTGAAGTGTGCAAAAAAGAAGGAAATTTAAATGCGGATTAGAATTGAATCATTTGCAATTTTCCGCATTTGCAACTAATGAAAGGTAGGGAAATGCCGAAAGGAAAACTTTGTACGAAAAGGGTGACAAATGCCAACTGATGTGTGATCGTTTCCTTACCCCCTTTCTTCCTGCCGCACTCTCCAGCTTGAATTGATTTTTTGGCAAACAATATATGCACTCCACACTCCAAAAGTCGGGGTGAGTCCCCGTTTATGTCCTGGCCTCTCCTGTCCTGTCCTGGTACAGGTAGGCAGGCATGCAGGCAGGCTTAGGCTTGGTAGCGTGTGTTCCGCTCCAGCGATCTCACCTAGCACTGCACTGCACCAGGCCCAGTGACCATATGGACACTGACCGGGCGAAGGCAACTACTACACCTATTTTGCATAGAATTCTGGAGAGCCAAGAGCCCTAGGCAGCTGTGACTTGGCGAAAAAATGAATATATTTAAATAAATATGTAAAATACTATAGAGAAGTTGGGAATACTCTGGGTTTTCCGATTTGAGATCAATGCCTATTTGACTTTGCAACTAATTTGCATACTTTTACAAGAAAAATAGTAATCACATAAAATTTAAATAATATAATAAGAATTTAAATAACAAATTTAAAAAAAAAACCAACCATTGCTTGACAGAATAATTCCCAACTAGTTCTAGCATCTTCTTAAAAATATCATAGCTCCTTCAAAAATACACTAATTTCAATTTTGACAACTGAACTGTGTTAGTTTTTATAAAATTAAAAAAACTGCAAACTTCATATAAAATTTTAAAATATAAATTTTTTTTTTTTTTTTGATAATTTTAGCAATGTAACGCCTTAAAAAATATCGAAAATATATCAACATTTATGTTTCTTTCCAACATGTCTGTAAAGACTCTCTTGTTTAATGCTGATCAAGAATATATATGATTTATAGGGTCGGAAATGCCTGCTTCACTGCATTTTAAGCTTCCGACTAAAAATTGAATTCTAAAAATACAAGAAACCCAAAAATGGTAATGGCAAACCCCAAACCATAATAAAAAGCAGATGGAGAGACGAGGGAAACCCATAACTACGCCTTAACTAGCTATGTGCTTGCCATTTGCCATAATTGAAGTTGAGACCCCGGCGACACCCAAAAGTCTCGACTCCCGCCTCTTCTCTCAACCAAAAAAAAAAAAAAAAAAATCAAATATCATATATCAACTTACATATCAAAACAACGGAGAACAAACAACAACAGTAGGGCCAAGGAATACGAATTTGAATCCGAAATTCCAGAGTCCCAGAGTCCCAGGTAGAGTCACAACAGCCACTTTCATTACATGGGCTCACACCTTTTGCCTCCTTCGGGTGGATGATGGAGTCGGAAGAAGGCAGCTAGGCAGCTGCCTTATGCAAATTTCCCAGGACACACGATAGCTTCTTGCATTTATGAATTATTGAACTATTGGCAGTCTAAGCAAATATAAATTGAGCAATAAATTGCTCAAGGATTCGAGCTTCTTCGACATCGATATGCGTGAGTCCTTTTCCCAAAAACATGTGACATGACGCAGTCAAAAAAATATAAAAAAAACACCAAGAGAGAGCCCAGATCCAATTACGATAGGGAGATATGTTATGTATGTAGTATGTGCCTCGCTGGGCCAATTAGAAGAGTTAGTGGCCCGTTTGATGGGCCCAAAATTGAGGTGACCACGTGGCCAAGTGCAGCAGCTGACAGGCAGCCAATGAAGATATTATAGAGAGAGAGTAGAGTACATTTTTAAAGATATATATATATAATATATATAGATCAGGGACCGTAAATGTTTCTAGGAAAAATATCAAAATAAAAAAATTAATCAGTTACAAACAACTTAGAATAAAAACGATCATATCCTTGCAATCCTTGTTGGATAATCTATCCATGATCACTATCCCAGATTTTTAATATCTCGAATTATTATTATTATTCAATAAAAATAAAGATAAAAGTTATATAATATTTTAAAAATCAAGGAAAATTATTATTTTTGATTAAAAATAAAATATAAAATAATAACAATACATAATCATTATTTTTTTAAAAATTAACAGATGAGTTTTTTTTTTAATGAAATAAAAAATAAAATACAAATAATTATTATTATTGATTTTGTAATCAATATTTATGATTTTTTTTCATCAAAAATATTAATAAACTTAAAAAAACATTAAAATTAATTATTATTATTTTAATCAAAAACAATAATTATCATTGATTCTTATAACATTATTCAATTTTAATAATTATTGATAATAAAAAATATATAAATCAAAGTTCAAACATTATCAAGTAATTTTTAAAATAAAATATTTTATAATAATTACAGTCCCTGGCTATATATACCTCCTATATATCCCCCAACTGGGTGACATTTTCCTCTTTGTCAAATGTCAATCACAGCCAGCTGCTTGGACAACAAAAAAAAAGGGAAGAACAAAAAAGCATCAGCAAACAAAGAGCCCAGAGAGAGAGAGTCTTAAGGTTCCTCATCTTAAGCCAGATGCAAATGTTGGCACCCACGCCACCCGGCAGCTGCACAGGATTCCCATTCCAAACCCAAAACTATTGTGCAACCTAGCAAAGGATTTCTGGAGACATTGCAGGATTCGCCTGCAATACGAAAGCAATTTCTGGCAGGGATAAGCCAGGTCCAGGGGAGAGGAAAATGCAACAGATTTGGAAATTAGAATGGCAAGAGATCAGTGGAGATCAGCAGAGTTTGAAAGAGATCGGGACAGATCGAAAGAGATCGCAGGAGATATATATAAACTCACATGTTTGAATGGGTTTAGAAGATGAATGACGGCGGTCCAGGACTCTCAATGAATGGCACACGCGCTCAGCCGGACTCAGGCGGATTAGATGCCACCTTTCTCCCTCCTCCGGTGACCGGTGGTTGTCGTCGGCTCATGCTAATGAAGATCAGCCAACAGGTAGCTGTACACCCTCTGCCGAGATCGTAAATCACCAACCAGCACACCATGGGTAGGCGTTGGTAATCCTTTCGACACTTAATTAGTCCAAACTCTTGAAGCGAAACCGGAGAGCATAGAAATCGCCATTCGATTTGCATCAAGTCCAGCAGAGGATCAGATCGGAAGAGATGAACCAGAATACGGAATGAGATCATAAAACAGTTGACAGAATGTCCCATAATCTGAGTTGTGGAAATTCACAGGTTATTTTAGAAAATTCTAATCTCAAACAGGGAACAGCAGGAAATGCTTAAAAACACGGAGATGTTGCAAAGGATTAGGGAAGTGAGTTTCTGTTTAAGATTTATATTATATTTAATTTAAAATGCAAAGAAAGTCATATTTTTAACATGGACACCTGCCTTTAATCGGGGTTATACTAATTCATTAATTTACTGGCAAGAAGGTGGATTAATCAAGTGCATTTTCAAGCACAAAAGAACATTTTAGAAAGAAGGAGGAAGAGAAATAAAATAAATACAAATAAAATATATAAAAATAAAATATATAAAAATAATATAATTAAAAATAAAATAGTAGATAAAAATAAACTAGAGTTTGCAAAGTTCTTCGGACAATTTTATTTTTATATATTTTATTTAAATAAATTATATTTTTGTTTTTGCTAACAAAAACAAGTTGGAAATAAAATATATATAAATAAAATAAATTCAAATAAAATTAATAAAAATAAAATATATATAAATAAAATAAATAATAAATAAAATCAAATAAATTTAATAAAAATAAAATCAAATAAATTTAATAAAAATAAAATCAAATAAATTTAATAAAAATAAAATCAAATAAATGTAATAAAAATAAAATTAATTAAAATAAATAAAATTAAAATAAATAAAATTACAAAATAAAAGAAACCCCGCTCAAATGATGCCAAACAAACGCCTTACAAAACAATCGTTTAGCGCTCGCCTGCATATTTGCATATTTAATTGTTAAGAAAATTACCCAAATAAAATGCCGGATTCCCGCAATTAATTTCACGAAGAAAGCCACCCAAAAGGAGCCTATGCCTCGCCCAGGGCGAGCGGTATACAAAGGGATATAACACTGTATATATGGAGAAAGGACAACAAGGATCGCGACGGTGTGACCGCAAGGCGGCGAAGAAGCACCGCGACTTGGGTGTGCGTGTGTGTGTGTGTGTGCATCATTAGATATAGAAAAGGGTTAAAATGCAAATTATTCTCAAATGGGAACGAAATCCATGGGATCCGTCGAACCTCCTCATCACACACATGTCAACCCCGGGGAAGTGAGTTTGTCAAGCGTTTGACAGCGCGGCGATCAGGTTCCTCTTCCTTTCTGGCCGAAAATTAATGCATGGCTGCAATTAAATTTGAATAAAATGTTAAAGTTATCGGGCCCCGTCGCGTCTTCCCTTAAAATTGCGTTTTGGGTAATTGATTAGCCCGCGGCGGCCTTGGTCTGGATTTTCTTCCTCCACCTTTTCCATTTTCCCTTAAATGTTTTCTTTCCTTTTTTTTTATTTTGGGTGTCTTCTCTATATATTCTTGTCCTAGCAAAGCTAATGTCCAGTTGCAGGCATTGCTAATGGTGGCCAGAAGGAGGCCTAATTACGGTTTAAGGACCACACCGCCTTCCCTGTGACATGTGCCTGTTTGCTTAGCTAAAAACTGCATCATTTACCAGGAAGGAGGAGGGGAGTCTTATCTATAAATAATATTTATAAACAATAATTGTTTTGGGTAAACTAGAAATAGGAAATTAAATTTAAATTAAATTTGATATAGTTGAGGAAAGAATTTTATGTTATACATCCTTTTTATAGAATTTAAAATGGCTATAATTAAAAATTTAAATTAACTTTGAAATATTTAAGTAAAGAATTTTATGTAATACATTATTTTTACAGGCTTTAAAATAGAGCCTGGAATTCTCTGACATTTGGAATAATTATTTTCTGAATTTTGTGCAAAAATTAAATATTAAAATTAACTTTGAAATATTTAAAAAATAGATTTTTACAGACTTTAAAATGGTGCCTATCCTGAACGTCGAAAAATCCTATTTTATATTAATTGCTTAATTTTGTGAAATAGTTAAAAAATGTTAATTAACTTTAAAATATTTTAAGAACGAATTTTATGTAATAATTAATAATTGCTTAATTTTGTGCAGTAATCAAAATTGTAATTTAAATAAAAACATTTAAAGAAATAATTTCATGTAATAATTATTAATAGCTAAATTTTGCGCAAATATTTAAAATTAAAATGAACTTAAAAATATTTAAAGAAAAAATTTTTCACAGCCTTTAAAATGGCGCCTATCTTGGAACTCAAAAAAATGTTCTTTTTTATTAATTGCTGCATTTTGTGCAATAATTCGCAGCCAGGCAGGGGTACAGAGAGAGTCGAAAAGAGATCACTGGATTCTTTTATTTTATTTTTTTCGCACGTTTAAAATATATAGCGCCAGGCGAGGCAACCCTTAACCCCCTGCGCTTAACCCTTTCGGTGGTGGTGGTGACCCCGGTTGTCTGATGATGCTAAACGTATTAACCCATGACCGCTTTAGCCATTGTTTATTGCCTAATTTGCGGTTAAATTTTGATTTTGGCACAATGATTTCGTTTTCGTTTTCATTTTCGAATTCACATTTCGCTTTACTTTTTTGTTACCCCTCGGACATATTGAGATTTATGTGTGTGTGTTTGCCAAATAATAAATCTCAGCGGCGCAGAGAGTGTGCGAATTATTTCGCAAATTTTAAGATTTCTTTTTGGCGCGCCGTGTGCAGCGATAAGGAAACACAAAGGACCTCCACCAAAGGAGGACGTGAGAATAAGCCCAGGGTAAAGGAGAGCAAACCTTCTTTTATGCGAGATTATAAATGGTGAGTCTTAAGCTAATATTGAGAATATAACAAGGGATACCTAGGGGAATTAGGAATAATAATAGAAATTCTTAAATATTTGTTTTAATTTGTTTGTGTCGGTTTTTTAAGATTTTATGAGCTTATATTTAGGATTTTTAATATCTTAAAATTAACACAAATCTCTTTTTGAACATTTTAAAGTTTATACAAATATTTAGAACTCTTTAGAACTGAATTATATTTAAGATTTTAAATATTTAAAAATTATATATTAGATAGAGATATCTTTTTAAATATTTAAACATTTATACAAATATTTAGAAATATTTTTTTGAATTATATTTTTAATTTTAAATATTTAAAAATTAATACAAATATTTAGAGCTCTTTTTTTGAATATTTAAAAATTTATACAATATTTATAAAATTTTTTTAAAATTATATTTATTATTTTAAATATATAAAAATGTATATAAATACTTAAAAATCTTTTATTGAATTATATTTAAGATTTTAAATATTTAAAAATTCATAAGAATATTTTGAGACCTTTTTTTGAATATTTAAAAATTTATACAAATATTTGGAGATTTTTTTTTAATATTTAAAAATTTATACAAATATTTAGAAATCTTTTTTTGACTTGTCCAAAAGCAAAAGTTAGGCCCAAGCTCCCACAAAAAAACTCTAAAAAATAATACATATTATATAAATTACCATTAACTCTTTTTCTCTCTCGAAATATCCTTAAAGTTAAGCTTAACTCATAAGTTAAGTATTTAATATTTTCTACTAATAATTAAAAAAAAATATATATATATATTCTTAAATATTATCTAAAAGAAATCATTAATCATTGGCTTTGCTATCGCAAAACATTATCAAGGACTTTTGACTCTCCAAAACTAATGACTAAAAAGTGCAGAAAATCAATTAAAAACACGACAAAAAAAAAATTAGGCAAAATGCTTACTATGTAATGACCCACCACCACAAGAGGCAGGACCCAGGGTCAAGGATCGCGCCACCATAATGATAAACTGTCAAAACTACAACGCTAGATTCATATCGGCAAATTGCAAGCCACTGGCCAAGCCACCCTATAACCCACGCGCCTAACACATTAACACGGCCCAAGGACTCGGCTTCGACCTCGTCCTCGTCCTCAAAGGACCTGCTAGCCTGCCCACTGTCGATCAGGAACTTTATGACTTTGTGGCTTGGGGTTTGTTTAGTTTTTCGGTTAATTTAGGGTTAGCCGCGCGCGTATTTTTACGACGGGAAATTTGTCAGACGTTGACAGTTTTCAATTATATGTTTGCATATCGAGCGGGTTCTAATGCCTCGGTGGCATGTTTCCGCTTACAGGAAGCCAGACAGCCGCCCAGGTCAGGTCCTTGCATAATTATAAAAGTCCATAAAGTCGATGGGTGGGTTGTCAAGGTTACCAGATTGGTAAATAGTTGGAAAATGTTTTAGTTTTTAGAGAGGGTTTATTGGGTTTTTCAAATTGAAATATTTGATATTTGGATGAAAATATAAACTTAATATTATAGAAACTAATTAAGAGGTTTTAGTTATTATAAAATATATATATTTTATAGTTTTTAGAGGATTTTTGGGGTTTCTAAATTGGTTTTCTTTAACTGAAATATTTTATATTTCGTTGATATCATGAAAATATGAATTTATTATTATAGAAACTAATTTAAAAAAGAGAATAGTTAATATATATATAATATACATATATAATAATAATATATGTAAAAGATTGAAATTGAATAGTTTTTAAGGGTTTTTAGGCTTTTAATTTGGTATCCTTAATTGAAATGCTTAATATCTCATAAATATTAGGATTTTTATCTATAAAAAATATTTAAAATATTTAAGAAAAGCCCTGGAAATTGTAAAATTAATTAAACTTTTTTTATTTAAATTATTTATCTCATAATAGTTTAATTTTCAAGGGTTTCTTCATCAACCATATTTAATATTTCCTAAATTTTAAGTTCAAAGAGAGTCTAGTTTTTATAAAAATATTCAGACTTTAAGAAACAATTTTTTATTAATTTTATAAGCCCTTAAAAAACCTTTTTTAAATAGAGAAAATATTTTAAATTATACAATTGACGTTGAAACTTCTGAAAGAAATAAAAACAAAAGGTGGTTTCAGAATATTATATTTTTTAGGAGTTTTTACCCTACAATGTTTAATAATTCCTAAATTTAAATTTCGAAAAAAGTCTAGTTTTTATAAAAAAAAATATGTGAACTTTCAGAAACCATTTTCTATTAATTATATCACCCCTTAAAAAATTCTTAAGATATTGAAAATATTTTCAAATACCAATTTACATTTAAATTTTAAAATGTAAATCTCTAAAAAAAATTAAATACAAAGGAATATATAATATATAATTTATCCATGTCAAGAATAAACCATTAATTTAATTACCAAAACTCACTCCCATTTTTCGTCTGTGTAGTTACACGTTAAACCCAAACAAGAGACTTAAAATTTCAAATCAAAAATAAAAATGGAAATCCTAATGCCTTAAGCTTTTGTTGTTTGCAAAACGCTCTTCTGCTTCTTCTGTAAACACAAGGCTGATGGATGTAATTGCTATAGATATAGCCTACCATTATCTATGGACCATATATCACAGAGACTGACCTGATTTATGTGCTGCTCTCGGCCATTGACAACTCCATCTCTAAACGCGTCGCGGGGTTGCAATCCGAATCCCGAAGCTGTTTACACCGAAATTTATGTCACAAAATCAATTGTCCGACACAAAGCAATAAAAACAAGAGTCCCAGGGTCAGTTGTGCAGAAGTCCAAGAAGTCCACGAGTAGTTCCTTTCACTGCGCTTAATCCAATGTCGCTGTTGCATAATTTTCCAAGCCGCTGAACCGGGGTGACGACCCGCCAAGATTGTCGCCGCCGCTTGTGTAAATGAAGAGGTCACTCTCGGTCGTGGCGGCTCGGTCACTTGGTGCCGGTGTTTGTTTTGGTTTTTGTGACAGTTAAAGGATTACAGCGGCCGCGACATGGGCGCGAACTTTGCGGTGTTACACAGCAGTGTCATCCTGTCCGTGTGACTTCCCGCCGGACAGCTGCGCATCCTGTTCCATTCTATCCTTTAGATTCGATAAGGTTTTTTTGTGTGGCAATGTGTCAGGATGTGTAACAGTTTATGCCATGTCATATCCTGCAGCATAGGCACATCCTGCCGCTGAATGGTGTGATAAATGGACCAAACTAAAGCAGGGAGTGACTCCAAATGTCAAGACTCCCACGAAGACTGAAGGTGAGGAAATGATGTCCTTTTGATGTCATTTTATGCCAGCAAATTAAAATCGTTTTGAAATAATCCTTGATCTTTCTTTATCTAGGGAAAAGGTTAAAGCATTTTTTGCTTTCTCAGATTTTCCTGCAAGTTTGCTGTCAGGCAGAGGATGTCCTGCCAGAGGATGTGCTCACTGATGTGTGCATAAATAACTTACATGTAATAAAAATCCGTTATGGGACACGGTCCCACAGAGCGAAAGAGTTTTCTGTTTTCTTAATTAATTTCCCCGTGTTTTTCTTTGCAGCATCAGCAGGCAGGCAAAGCAGCCAAAGGGCCATTCCTTGATTGGCCACTGGTTTCCACAAAAAGGTCGTTGAGGGTCACAGGAGGGTCAACAGTTGTTGGCTGGGATGCTGGGATGGGGACCAGGGAAAGGGTTGCACGAGGAGTAGCCTAATCCAATTATAAATTGACCGCGCCTAGTCGCGCGTAATGGAAAAAGTTTACTTTCAGCTTACAAGGGAAACCCCGTTTTTTTTTTTCGAAATTTTAAATGTTTACAATTAGGAAAATGGAAAATAGAAAGGGGAGAGGATAAAGAAACAACTGAAATTTTAGATATAATTAGTTTTAAGGGGGTTTAAGTTTTTTTTATTAGTTTTTACAATTAATATTTAAGGAAATCAGTAAGAAAAGTGAGTTGGAAAGTAGAAAATACATATATTTTACATTTATTTTTACACATTAAACTTAAGTATTTAAAATATCACATAAGAATAAGATACAAAAGTATCTACAATAAGATTTCAGATTTTCAGAGGGGAAATCTTATTGTGTTTTTAATTTGTATTAGTTTTTTAATTAATATTTAAGGAAATCAGTCAGAAAAGTGGCTGCTAGTAGAGTTTCTGGGTGTATGTTTACTACACTAAAATATATAAATATATAAAATAACAACTAAAAAAAGATACAATAGTATCTTCCAAAGTATCTTTTCCTCTAATAAAATTAAAAGAATTTAATTTGTACTCCTAGAGTAAATAAATATAATTAATAATTTCATAATTTTAATATTATAATACAATTAAAATAATATTATCTAAGAAAAAGATACAAAAGTATCACTAATAGTATCTTCAAAAGTATCTTTTCCTCTAATAGAATTTAAAGAATTCAATTTGTACTCCTAAAATAAATAAATATATTTAATAATTCTTTTTCCCTAAAAAAAAATGTAAATAAGCTAATTGAGTTCTTCAGTAAATAAATATATTTATCAATTCCATCATTTCACTCATCAGACATTCGATTCCCATTCAATATTATCAAGTGTTTGTGTCAAGATCAACTCATATTTTTGTTGGTTATATTGTTAAGTATGCAAAAGATCGTTTCTTGAGGGAATCGAGTGGAGGGTTTGCAGGGAAAAACAGATGGAGACACGCCGACAGCTGTCCTTGGGGTGTTGCTGGAGATTTTTCACTTCTCCATTGTCTTGGCAACGCTTCCTTTTTGTCAATGTGCAGTTATGTCCTTCGGAGTCCTATTTTTTTCTGTCTTCCTCCTCCTGTTCTTTATTTTCTATTTTTTTTTTTTTTTTTTTTTTTTTTGGCAGTGTGGCATGTGCCGCCGCTTTATTGTGTGCCAATTGGCATTGCAGCTGCCCGTCGCAAGGAGACGAGGTCCTTTTGTCACAGCATCTCAAACTCAAGTCATTGTCAAAAAAAAATCCAGCAAAAATGCGCCAATTACGTTGCTCATTATCTTTGAGAGGGGGGAATTTTGAATTTTGAATTGGAACTGGATCACGGATCAGCTGCCGGAGCTTGGCGCTGACTTTTTTCTTAAGATCCTTTGTTGCCAAAAAAAAAAGTCAAAATAATCCTAATTTAATAGTAGTTTAAAGGGGAATTCTTTGCTTATTTAATATAATTTATATTATTAATATAGTAACAGTTAGCTGATACAAAACAATAATTTTTGACGTAGAAAAATGAAATTAATATTTATAAAATTACTATTAAATATTATACTACGTAATAAATACTTAAAAAAAAACAAAATAAATATTTTTGACTTTTTGGAAAAACGTGGAATAGTGAAATAAATATTTAAAAAATATTTAAAATATTTATAAAATATTGAAAATACTTTAGAAAATATTTAAAATATTTATAAAATATTGAAAGTATTTATACAAATATTTTTAAAATATAAAAAACATTTATAAAATATTAAAGATATTTATATAATATAAAAAATATTTATAAAATATTAAAAATATTTTTAAAATATTAAAAACATTAATAAAATATTTATAAAATATTAAAAACCTTTCTAAAATATTAAAAAAAAGTATAAAATATTAAAAACATGTATAAAATATTACAAATATTCATGAAATAAAAAAAAATGAATATAAATATTTTTGACTTCTCAAAAAGACGTAGAAAACTGGAATTATTATTTATAATAAATATAAAATATTTTAGCTTTAAGCCACTTAACTACAGGGTATAAGGTTTCCTGTTGAAAAAATGAAATTTTCTGTTGACAAAGGCCCCGGAAAAAAGGGGTGTATGCAAATGGCTTAATAATAAAGCCTCATTTTCCAGCTTTTCCCTGCTCGGCATTGAGGAAATAAATCAAAAGAAAAGCCTAGGCATTGCTCATTATTGCCTGGCTTTCCAGCTGGCTTCCAGCCCAACCACCCACCAGCTTTAACAAAAAAAAAAACGGGGAAAAATTGACATTAATTTATTTAAATTTTCCTCCCATTGTGTGCTGGGCACACATAAACAGTTCATTAGAAGGAAGAACCCGTTTGTGAGGGACGGGACACTTGAAATTACGCTTAATTGGCGAAGAAACAATGCCAAGGCGAGAGGAGGGTTCCTCCTCGGGGAAAGAAAAAATGATAAGGAAAACTCCCTAATTACAAACAAGATTTTCCTAGGGGAGGTACAAGTTGTCCCGCCTGGGAACCTGGGAAACTCTTTGCTTTTTTCCGGGGCTTTCCAAGGTTTTTGGATATTTAAAACACGGTTGTCCCCCCAATATTATTATTATTATTAGTTTTTTTTTTAATAAATATTTGAGGAGGCATTTTCACTTAAGCCAGCAGGGAAATCGTAATCGAAATCCATTGTGTGCAAACAGTAGGTCGATCTGCAACCCTAAGCGGAAAATTTGTTTAAACAACTGAGCAAATATATATAGAAAAAGAGACAGCAGAAATTTCCCTCCGGTAGGGGTAAGTTTTTTCGTTGTAAAAAACACATATTTTGGAAAATTTTTTCTCCCTCAAAAATTGGTGGAAATGAATTAAGTACACACACGACGAGCATGTTAAGCTGGCAATCAAAATACAAACAGAAGGGGACGGGAGGGATCAATGGGAGCTATTGTTGTCCGAGAAACTGAAGCACCTGAGTGAGGCATGCTGACTCCTCTACATATATCTATATATATATATATATATATATATGTATTTGCAACTATGTATGTCCACACAATCCCTTGATAATCCCTTCACTCAGCGCTGTAAACTCCCAACTACTGCCTCCAAATGGCATTTTCCAAATCAACGCACACAGCGGCAGCACAAAGGATTTTCGCCCTCAATTGCACAGCAATTTTTATTTGAAAAAAAATTATAGCAAAATGAAAATAAATAAAATAAAGAGCCAAATGGGCATAGCCAAAAATATTATCAAGTGCTGCTTAATTGTTGAAAAAAAAAAGAATATGGAAAAGGGGTCGAAATTGACCCAAATAAATAATATAATGTTTTTTCTTAACTGAAACATTCCCATAGCTGTCGGAATTAATATTTAATTTAAAATAAAATTTAAGGAAAAAAAGTTCAACAATGAAAAACATCTAAAATGTATTTAAAAAGAATTAAAAAATAATAGTAGTAATAAAAAAAACCAGAACAGAAGCCATTTTTAAGGATTTAAAAAAAATGTTTAGAAATAAATATATAAATAATAGTTTTAAGGTTGTAAGTAGCTTAATTTAAAAATACCATAGCTCGGCCAAAAAGGCATTAATTTCCATTTGGACAACTGTTCTGTGTTAGTTTTTATAAATTTAATAAGCCTGCATATTTAAAAAAAAAAAAAAAAAAAAAAATTTGTTGTAAATTTTTTGATAATTTTAACCCCTTATAAAATTTTGAAAAAAATTGCTAAAAAAATATTTGGCCCCGGATATGGCTAAATCGATTCGGCTGTTGATGCTGATCAAGAATATATACGATTTATAGGATCGGAAATGACTCTTTCACTGTTTTGCAAACTTCTGACTGAAATTCGAATACCCTGAAAGGGTTTAAAAATCAAGTGTTTTTCGAGTTTATTTTAAAAATTAAAAATATACTTAAGCAGTTCTTAGCGAGGACTTAGGACGGACTTTCGATGGGATCACAAAAGTATGCTATCAAATTTTAAGGAATAACGAAAAGTGTTCATGAAAAGGATAACATACTCCACCATACCCAAGACACCCTAAAATAATGCTATAAAATATTAATAACAAAGGTTTCCGTGCTATTTCCGCTTCGAACTTAGTTTTGAGATTATTTTTAGGCAGAAATTCAACATATCAGCAGGCTTACCCTCAAGTGTTGCTGAATGTTTCGGTTTTTTTGAAACAAAAATCATTTAGTATCAATCTTGGGAACGAACAAGTACAAAAGAAAAAAAATTCTGCAGAAAAAGCAATTCTCATAGAATATATGTACTATATATTTTGTAGTATAAAAACGATAAAACTTTGGCAAAGTCGTTAACGGTAAGTTATATTTGTGCATATGTATTCTACGTAGTTGGTTACATTTAATGTAATTTAAAAAAATAAATATATATATTTTTTTAATGATATATTAAAAGATTTTTGAAAATTTAATTTTAATTATTTATATACATATATATAATATATTATCCATGTACTGTACCGAATACTTAACTAAACTTTACTTGAATGCTTTTTTATTGTTATTGAACAACATTAAACAGAAATGGCTAGATCAAATCGGCTGATTACTATTTTTTATTAACAGCATTCCATAGGTGATTCTTTTGCATAATATATGTATATATTAACTATATTTTAAGAAAATGTACTATAATTTAAAAATTTTTCCTTTCCAATAAATTCTTTTTATGAAAAATTATTTTTATGACATTCTTTTTATAAAATTCTTTTTATGAAATACATTTTAATACATTTATATTTTTTATATATGTACATTTGCAATCTGAAATCTAGTAGTCATTGCCCCCCATTGTCAGACAACAACCCCACCGACAAACATTTAATTTAGTCGGTTTTTGGTCACCCCTGTTCCCTTCACTAGGAACTCTCTCTCTCTCTCTCAGTTTCAAATTCGATATCAAAACATATATATCCCCAATCTTCAACCATTAGGGATGACGGACAACAGTGACAATAACGCAGACGAAGAGTTCTTTAGCTTCACCTCGGGATCTTCCAACGAGAACTTGAGCGTGAAACCGGCCCAAATCCACTTGCCAGTAGAAGCAGAAGAACGTGAGGAACATTCAGAGTCAAGTGCTAGGGTCTTGGTGCTGCGATCCGAGAACGATATCGAAGGAGAAGAGGGGGAGGAGTGTTCAGAATCGGATACAGATCCAAAAGAACCACCGATAGAGCATGAGAATTCCGAGGAAGCCGAGGCAGACTCACCGCCGGGTTCCACTTTGACCTATGCTGAGGGGGAGGAGGAGGATAATGGTAATGATGATGATGGCGACGGCGATGTCGAGGACGTTGTTGATGAGGAGGACGACAACAATGACGCTGGTTATGTTGAGGATGGGGAGGAAACCGAAGATGGCGAGGACGTCGAGGACGATGAGGCTAATCAGTTTTGTGTGGATTATGACTCGGATTCCATGCAGAAGGAGAGCCCAGGACAGTACAAATTTGGTGGCTATCATCCGGTATCGGTGGGCGATGTCTTCAAAGATCGTTACTATGCCATCCATAAGCTCGGCTGGGGACACTTCTCCGTCGTCTGGATGTGCTTTGATATCAAAATGGAACGCTATTGTGCCATCAAATTGGTCAAATCCGCTGATCATTTCACCGAGACGGCCCGCGATGAGATCGAGCTTCTCAATTTCATCACGGTCAGACATTGGCATCCTTTACGCGATCGCATTGTCCAGTTCACAGATCACTTTCAAGTGAGCGGCACCCATGGCACGCACCTGTGTTTGGTCTTTGAGATCCTGGGCGATACCCTACTCAAGCTGATCCAGCGGTCTCGCTACCAAGGTCTACCGATCCGTAATGTCAAGCAGATAGCTCTTCAGGTGCTGGAGGGTCTCTACTATATACACAAACATTGCAACATCATTCATACCGATTTGAAGCCCGAGAATGTCCTGGTGGTGGGCAATAATCTGGCTATACGCGCCCAGGCCACACGCGTGGTGACTGCCTTCTTCAAGGACAATGCCCATCTCATCAGGCCGAGGTAAGTGAGCGGAGAAGGTATATCTTATATCGCATGTCAAATTATTTTCCAGAAATGCCACAGGTGGCATGGCCGCTGCTCATCGTTCCGTCAGCTTCCTGGTTTCGGATGACTGTGCCTGTGGCACCGCCGAGAACAAGAGCAGTGGCAAGGGTTCCCGCTCGACTAAGAGAAATGCCAATTGTTTGCCTAAAAACACAACAAAGACTTTCACTTCTGCCACCAAGCTGACCAAGACCGCAAAGCGAAAGTTACGGGCCCGTGCCAAGCGCAGCATTAGCTTCTTTCTGGAGCACCGTCAGTGGTTGCGCCAGCAGGCCATAGACGATCTCATGATCCTGGCCCAAAGTAATTATCTAACGCCAATTCTAGCTGCTCGGGCTGTCACCGGCAGGCTCTCCTTTATGCCACCCCTTGACGGCGTGGTGATCCTAAACGAACAGGACTTTGAGCAAGTGGAGCAATTGGAGCAAATGGAGCGTTCAGGCGGTAAGAAAACTGGAAAGCGAAGCTCACAATTAAGGCTAGAGCCAACTCACTATTTCGGAAGGACATTGCCAAAGGGACCCTACTCGGATGCTGTGCGCATGCTATTCAATAGCCCGTTAGAGTTCATTTGGAATGTCCAAAAGAGGACGAGAGAGTTGGACAGGGTGGAGCGAGAGCGCCATAAGCTGGGCAAGGTGGTGACCATGCGGGCGGGAAAGATTAGGTCGCAGGGGAACAGCAGCAGTAGCAGCGGTATAGTCAAGATTATGAAGATGGTATTCGAGCATAGATCGCCAATGGGGGTAATTATTTACTATCTATTATTATTAATTATAATTAAATTGGCACTTACCCCATCTTTGCTTCAGAACGAGCGTCGCAGCCACCTGCCAAACTTGGAGATCATTTCTCGCAAGGATCCTGCTTTGGAGTACTGCCCGCTGAAGGTGAAGATCGCTGATATGGGCAATGCCTGCTGGTTCAATCATCATTTCACCGACGACATTCAGACGAGGGAATACCGCGCTCCCGAGGTCATTCTGGGTGCCGGCTACAACGAAAAGGCAGACATCTGGAGTGCCGCCTGTCTCTTTTGGGAGCTGGCCACCGGTGATTATCTGTTCAATCCCCAGGAGCGTCGCGGAAAGGCCAC
Source organism: Drosophila bocki (assembly GCA_008042715.1). Lineage (NCBI taxonomy): Eukaryota > Metazoa > Arthropoda > Insecta > Diptera > Drosophilidae > Drosophila > Drosophila bocki. Next base: position 25,405 of record VNJY01001129.1, read on the forward strand.
CTTGGATGAAACGCACATAGCCAGCATCATTGAGACCTGCGGTCCCATACCCAAGGAGCTGATCGCCACGGGCTGCATGTCGCACAATTTCCTCCGTTCGAATGGAACGCTGCGTCACATCAGGAATCTCCAGCAGCGTTCTTTGAGCGCCGTTCTAGTGACCAAGTACGGTTGGTGCACCAGCGAGGCCCGGGAGTTTGAGTCGTTCCTGCAGCCCATGCTGCATCCGAGTCCGCGCAGGCGATCCTCGGCCTTGAACGCCACAATGCATGCTTGGTTGCTGGAGGAGGCGGAGGCGGACACGGTGGAGGTGGAGCGCCAGGGTCACTGGCCGATGTATCAACGCAAGGAAACAAAGCGCGAGAGCACACCGGAACCGCGGGGGTCAAATGGCCAAAAATAAGTTGCCTGGTTTTACACGTTTTTCTTTCCAGTTTTCATTGAAAAATTCAAGTTTAGTGTACACCTGCCGGCAGACTAGCGTGTGTTTTGCAACACTGTATTGTGTGTGTGCGTGCAGCCACATGCCATAAAATTCACGTTTGCCACTGGCTCGCACTGCTGTCTTTTGGCTAATTTTTTGTATTCTTTTCAAAAAATTTTCAATGAATTTATACATATGAAAAGTTTAAAAACCGTAAAACACTCAGGCGATCAAGGAGCGAAGGAGGCAGACCGGCTTACTCAGGGCACACAGACGCAACACAACGATTCCACACCGATTCCCGATTCCGGATTCCTGCCTTGCCTTCGTCGTCCTTCGCCTCGTTGTCTACACTCTAACAACGATTTAGGAGAGTTTTATTAACACAAATAGCAATACAACTATGAATATGCATTAAAATTATTGCCATTTCGTTTCTTATTGGCCAGCACTTTACTCGATCAGTCTGTTTAACACTGCTCTTCGTTTTCGTTCGTTTTCCAACACTGGCCCTAAATAAACAGTAAATTAAATTGCACAAAATAACAGCTGTGAACTAATTTGCTGCAAGTTATAGGTGATCCGCTAATTTCTTAGTTACTAGAGATAATGTTTAAATGTATCAAAAACAATAAATTCAAAGCTAAACACAGCATTTAGCTGTTTGCAAAAATAGCCAAGTTATCGGCACCTGTGCCAAACAGCTGATGAGCCGCAGTGTCCATCCCTAGAACATGGAAAGCGGTGTGTAAGGAATTGAAATCGCGCGCTGCTTTTGCTGTGTGTTTGTTTTTGTGCCAAAGTCCAGTTAAACAATTAAACAATTGTTTAGCTAGCCAGGTAATACAGTGCAATTCATATCGCTTCACTTATTTAGTGATCTGATCTATTTGTGAGTGGAATTGGTGAAGCTTTGCTGCTGCAAGTGACAAGATTGTTGTTTGTTATGTAAAAAGCTAAACGCGCGCGCATAAATTGTCTGGCGCGTTGATAACAGCAGCACTCGACGCAACGCAGCTTGATAAACACAATTCTCTCGTTTCTACACAAACAACAACGAGAGAGAGAGCCCATGCGGAAACCGATTCAAACGCACACACTGGCACCCGCCGCCCACACACACATACACGCGCACCTTGGGCTGTCATTCAAGGTTGCTAGCTAGAGATGAGCAAACGGCGGCAGCGATATCGTGTCACGAGGCTAGCTTTTGCATTCAAATCTAAAAAATATTAAATATTAAAAAAAATATATATTTTTATTGGATTCAAATTTGTATTATTTTATTTTTTTTTAAATAAATTTATTTTTTTTTAGTAAAGTTCATAAAAAATAAAATTATAAAAATTAGAATTTAAATTAATAATGGTTAAAAAAGGTTTTTATATTTTTCTTTAAATTATTTCATATATTTAATAATTAATCAATAATTTAATTTAATCAATTTAATAAACATTAATTTCTATTTCAATAAAACAATATTTTAAAAATCTAAAAATAATTTTTTTAAGCAATTTCCGTATTCGACTCGTCGCTCATCTCTGGCAGGTGACACTGATACTGACATGAGCGCCAAATTTGAACTGTCAAGAACAGAAAACCCGAAACGTAACAGCGCCTTTATCGCTTATCTTGCGCTAGCAAATAGATAGTGGGGCTATATACTCCTCCTTCTTATCCACCTGCCCCTAACGGATTTGCATCGATGTTTGGAGCCGTACGGCTTTTTCAACCCGTCTATTTTTTTCTGCTTCGTTTCACGCACACACATAAAGCAGGCCCCGGGATTGGCTTCGCCACGAACTCTGGAAATACCTCCTCCGATCCCCAGTTGCGACGCCAACGTGGTCGCGGGCCTCTGCCATCGTCGTCGTCGTCGTCGTTGCCTTTGAGTTGCGCAATTATTTAATGTTGGCCGTAGGTCTTGTGGGTCGCAGAAACGTTCTAACCCTGCCGGCGTTCAATTCATGGAGAACGCTCCATCGGACCGCTAGACACCGCTCATCATCAACGGCAAGGGAGATTGGGAACCGAGATCAGTTACAGTCACATCCACAGTCACAGTCACACCCACAGCGGCTGTTAACAAGGAGGTAAGTTTCAGAAATTTCCAGTTAAAAACCCAATTGCATCCCTTCTCTTGAAGCTTTAAGGTCATGGAAACTCCAGCGGATGTTTTCCGCGGCATCACGGATCGCTTTGCCGGCGTCACAGTGGATGGACGCGAAGAGAATGTGGACAAAAACACCTCCTTCAGGGATAAACTAAAGAGTGGGTATGCAAAAGGAGTTTTATAAGAGTTCTTTACATGATTAGCCCCCCCTTTCCCCACCCAGAATCTCTGGACTTTTGGACGGCTAACAAGAACCGAGCGATTTGGTTTCGTGTGTATAAGGAGCAAGCCGACTGGGTGCCCGTGCTGGCGGAGAATGGTTTCGATTTCCATCATGCCCGGACCGGAGAGGTAGTCCTCTACCGCTGGCTGCCGCTGGACGAGTCCAGCAATCTGCCCACCTATGCCCATACCCTAATGGGCGTCGGCGGTTTGGTGATTAACGAGAAGGACGAGGTTCTGGTGGTGTCCGATCGGTATGCAATGATACCCAATAGCTGGAAGCTGCCGGGCGGCTATGTAGAGCCGCAGGAGAATCTCATCGATGCGGCAATTCGGGAGGTGGCCGAGGAGACGGGCATTCGCACCGAGTTCCGTTCGGTGGTCAGCCTCCGGCATGCGCACGGCGGCAGCTTTGGCTGCTCCGATATGTATATAGTGGTGGGTTTGAAGCCCCTCAATTTGGACTTTAAGCGCTGCGAGCGTGAAATCGCCAAACTCCAGTGGATGCCGGTGGCCGAATTTCTGGAGCATCCGCAGGTGCATCAGACCAACAGGCAGTTTGTACGCACATATCTGGACTATCAGCGGCGGGGGCTGACCATCACCTGTCGCGACGATGTCCACCAGGTGCTCAAGAAGAAGTACAACCTGTATTATGTGGAGGAGCAGAAGGATCCCAGCCAGGCTTAAGATGCTTGATTTCAGTGGCCAAGGCCTTAGTGCAATTTCTATTAGGTCAACAGCACAGCTAATTTGTTTATAATTTAGTTAAATAAATGCTATTTTTTTTATAAATGTTTCTTTTTTTTGTTGGTTTTTGGTTGTACATTTTCTGTTCTGTTTTGTTGTGGTTTTTTTTAATACTTACATTAAAAAAAAAACTTAAATAAGTTTAATTAAATTTAATATAATATTTTTTAAATTTAAATTTAATTAAATTAAATTTTTAGATTTAAAATAAATTTAATTAAATTTTTAAATTTAAATTGAATTAAATTAAATTTATAAATATAAATTAAATTACATTTTTAAATGTAAATTTAAGTAAATAAAATTTGAAATTTAAATTAAATTTAAAAATTTTTTAAAATATGTTTTTATGTCTGTGTTTTATATACATAAACACACATAAATACATCATCTAAATTAATTTTAAATTTAAAAAAATTGTTAATTTTAAATTTAGACTCCTCCTAAATGTGTCTATTATTTAAATATTTAAGAAGTTATTAATTATCAATTAATCAAAATTTGTGTTTATTATTCAAAACTGTGTCTGAGTTTTAAAAGACAAAGACAATTTGAGAATTGCTTAAAAATTGACAATAAAAAAGTTATGTGTAGAGCTTTTTTAAAAATTAAAAAAATTTTAATTATTAAGGTTTTCTTAAGAAATAAGTTTTGCTTAAAAACTATAAAACTTTAAAGTATTTAGGCATATTAAAGGTATCCAAAACTATATTAAGTTTGATATTTTCCTCAACATTTACAAGAAAAATTAATATTTGTAAATACAATTCTTAAAAAAATTTAAGTCAAAATGTCTTAAAAAGTTAAAAGTGTAAAATAATGTTAGAAAAAATGAAGAAAAATTAAGGAAACATAATTTTTCAGTCTGAATTGGATTATATATTTTAAAAACTACAAAAATAATTAATTTTTGATAATACAATTTTTACAACATTTATTAACAAATTTTTTATTAAGTTAAAAGTATTAAATATTGTTTAATAAATTGAAAAAAAAATTAAAGAATCATATTTTTTGATTCTAAAATTTATTAAATTAATTAATTAAGATGTAAGCCTTTGTCAAAATATTAATTTTAGAAAATTGTAAATAAGAAAGTCATAAATAAAAATATATATATGTATTAAATATAAATATACCTAATTTAAGTAAAATACGTAAGTCTTACTTTAAATTAATGATTAAAAACAAGAAAGTGAAATAAAAACTATTAGAGAATACAAAAAAAATATTTAATGAAATATTTAAATATTTAAAAACAAATACAAAAAAAATATTTAATAATATAAATAAATATAAATATATAAAAATATTTTTTGCATACTCTGAATTAACTATAAATATTTAAATAAATCGTTAAATATATTTTTGTATTCTCTGAATTTACCTAATAGTTTTTATTGAACTTCGTTGTTAAAAAAAATAAATATACTAAATAAAATAATGAAACTAATGAACCTGAAAGACCCTTTTCTATATATTTTATACTCTCAACTTTTGCTCTCTGCATATTTATTAAAATCATCAACATGCCTAAAATACATTTATCTGTTGATAACAAATTGTATATAAAACTAAAGACTAACTGCTTGTTTTCTGCAAGTGTTTTTTTTTTTTTTATTTAAGAAAAAAGACAAAGGAAATGTTTAAATAAATGTATTACATATATGTATGGGCAGTTCCTTGAGACGCTTCTCCTGCTTTATTCCTCCAAAAACATCCAACATCGCACAGAATCTACATGGTCTACGATAATCTACAGCAGTTTCCCCCCAACCAAGGGACCTCAACGCTGGGGAAAACCAAGTTAAAGTTTGAGAAAAGTAAAACAAACCAATTCTAGAGACCGGTGAGCTCGGAGAGCGGCCAGATGCGGCAGAGCACGCGACTGCGGATGAGGCCGATGGGTATGGGTCCATAGTAGCGCGAGTCGGAGCTATTGGCCTTGTTGTCGCCCTCGATCCAAACGTAGCCACGGGGCACATAGTCCCTCACCATTAGGGGCTTCGTCTTGCCACCACCAGCCTTGTCGCCGGTCTCCGGACTAAACTCGTTCTCAATGGGATGCGGCTTCTGGGTTAGCACCGGGTCACCGGACACGGCCACAATCCGCTTGCAAATGTACTGGCCGGCGTTGATCGGGGAAATGGCAATGATGATGTCGCCGGGACGGTAGGTGCGCCAGTGCTTCGACAGGCGTTCGGTGAGCAGGACATTGTCCGAGTACAGGGTGGGCTCCATGGAGGGTCCCTTGCACTGGCCACCCAAAAATAAATCGTTTAAGTTGAGATGAAAAGCTCTGAGTTGCAGAGATGCCAGCCTTACCAGGACAAAGTCACCGATGTACTCGAAGGTGCAGTGGGTCATGGCGGCATAGACCACCGCGTAGCGCGCTAGGCGGCCCAGACGAGCAAGGACCTTCATGGCCGTCTCAGGGCATTGCCCGTGTCCTGGCAGTGGGCAAAAAGGGGTCCGGGAAAGACCCTGAGAGAATGTTTATGTTGTGTAAAATCCGGCCCCAGGGCTGCACTGCTCCTCCACCTGTGCGTCGTCAGCTGACGGGCTCCAAGAGCTCAAAGAAGAAGCAAACCGAATTTGGGCGCTCAATTCAAACGGCTGGAGGGAATGGACCGCAGAATTGAGAGCTTATTTCCACCATTCATTTGTAAATTTTGACAATTATTGCAGGGTCTAGTTGGTTCCAAAAACAAATTATAAATTTATAACTTTGAAAACTTAAGCAAAAATTATTTAAAAAAAAAACCTAATTAAGCCCAGCAAGTTAAAATTAAATTAACTTGTGATTAGGGATGGCAGAAAATATCGAAGTATATATAAAAGTTTGATATATTAAAATATAATTTTATAATATATATTTGTGACAAATATTCTCTTTAAAATGTAATTAAAATATTTAAATATATATAAGTGCGTTGAATATAAATTTAAAAATTTAATTAAAATATATAAATATATATATGTGTATAGTTTTATATAAATATATAAATAAATAAATAAATAAATATTCATTAAAAAAATTAATGAAAATATTTAAATATAAATAAAATATAAATAAAATTTATAAAAATGAATACAAATGTATATGCGTTAAATATTCATTTAAAATTTTAAACTAAAATATATAAAAATAAATATGTGCTTTAAATATTAAATATTTATTTAAAAATTTAATAAAAATTAAAAATAAGTTCGTTAAATATTAATTAAAACTTTCAATTAAAATATATAAAAATGAATATGTGCTTTAAATATTAAATATTTATTTAAAAATGTAATAAAAATTTAAAAATATTCGTTAAATATTAATTAAATATTTAAATTAAAATATATAAAAATGAATATGTGCTTTAAATATTAATTTAAAAATTTAAATTAAAAAACAAACCTTTAGAAAGAAAGAAGAAATTATGATCCCAACGACATGTGCATTTCCAGGCCACAAAAAAACTTTAGAAGCCAAGGCTCTTAATTTTAAATAATTAATAAAATATTTGAAATAATCCATTAACACATCCATTTATCGTTTATTTCCTGCAGGTCTCCAATTACATTTGTTTTTGTTTTTTGTTTTTGTTTATGCTTACGATTAGAAATACACATTAGTTACATTGAGAGAGTTGCGTCTGACAATTGCTGTTGGGAAGGAGGTCTTGAATCGAACAAAATGAGATATATATCTTGGAAATATACACGCCTGTATATATATATATATGTAAAATATATAATGTGTAACACAGAAATGTATTTAAACTAAAGGCAAAATAAATATACTAAGACTATTCAAATTCATTTCTGTGTTTCCTGGAACGAATCGCTTTAATTTCTTGCATTTTTCAATTCAAAATAATTGCTGCTTTCCGTAAATAATTAAAACAAAATACAAAATAAAGTCAACAATCCTTTGCAATAGCGCATAAAAATAGTTTTTAAATTCTACTAACACACACACACGTCCTATTTGGTTGCCTAAAGCCCTTCAACTCAACTCATCTCATCTCATCCCATCTCTGATCTCTGCGTCCTCTCTTAAGGTTTCTTTTTCTGTTTTTTTTTTGGAATCAAAAGAAGTTCAAAGATTTTTACTCCAGCTTCTTGCCCGGCTCCGCCTTCTGTCGCTTCTCCTGCCGCTCGCGTACATCCACGGCGGCCAGATCGATGCCCGCCACATAGGCATGCATCACCGAGATCAGAGCCTTGAGCACGGCAAAGGGGCCCGTGAGGAAGGCGAGTATCTTGAAGAGCGAGGCTCCAAATACTGCAAAAAGTTACAACAAATTGAAGTGACTTCACGGGCAATAGAATCAAGTGACTCACTCAGCGGTCCGTAGGTGAAATGCAAGAGATACAGGCACACGTAGAACAGCTCATTGACGCAGCACATAAAGGTGAGTATGTCCTTTTGATAGTACAGCCGCATTATAAAGTTCTCGTTGACCTTGTGCGAGCTGCGACCCACCACAACGCTCCTGTTTCGTTAGAAGAAGAAACATGTTGCATTAATTATCCCAGGAATATGGATATGGGGGAAAACATACGTCTGCATAAACAGCCAATGGCAGGCCACATCGATGGCAATGGACAGCTGGAACCAGAACATGTAACGGGGATAGAAGTAGGCCAGGGTGACCAGGAGGCCAGTGGTGCCGCATCTATCGGTCAACTGATCCAGCATGGCACCAAAGCGAGTGCCTAGAGAGGAAGAGAAAGGTGGAGAGTATTAGAAGTCTGAAAAGCATTTAAAATGGGGAAACTATATGGAAAAACTACGTCATCGGAGGGCCCTCTAACCAACCGTGACCATATCGGTGCTCGCCATGTATATATCGGCAGATAACAAGCAATAGAGCAGGGCGTTGGGGGGGCCAGGTGTTTGATAGGCGGCCAAAGTGCAATCAGATAGACACTTAGGGTAGGGAATCATGATTGTACTTACTCTGATTGAAGGCCCGGGCGGCATGTCCATCGACGGCATCCAGCAAGGCGGAGGTTACATAACACCAGCCGGAGATCACATAGTTGGTGGACATGAACCAGAAGGCGATCAAGGCCAAAACGATGCGGGCATAGCCTGTGGGAAGAAAAAATCAATTATAAACATCGATAACTAAGAGGAGGAAGAGGAGGAGGAGGAGGAGGAAGAGGAAGAACAGGTGGAGAGGCAGGGGGGGGGTTCTTGCCGGGGTGGCGCTTGCCCCTTGACTTTGACTGGGGGGCTTCCAGATTGTCAGGAACGCCGCACACCCAACTAATCCAATTATACAAATGGCAAAGTCTGAGTGTTTGTGTGTGTTTGTGGCCCATAAATCAACATATTCGATTTGTTTACCCCTCCGAAATCTATTCGAAAAAAAAAAAACACACAACAAAAACAACAACTCACCGATCAAATTTGGCACAAAAATGAAAACGTTGTCATGCTCGGCTATGGCCATATTGTGTCCTGTGCCGCTGCTGCTTGGTGCGGGTGTGGGATGTGTGTTGGTTTTCTTAAATTCCGCCTTAAAATTGCTGAATTTCCGGAATGTGAGCGCTGCTCCAAAAAAAAATTGCGACCTTTTTTGCGATGTATCTGTGCCGGTGTGACCAGCACAAAAGTTAGCGTATATAGTGTGACCAGACTGTGGAAAGTGTAAGCCATGATAAAATTAGATAAGGTAGTCCTTGGTTCACTACAACTTATAACAGTTATAGGTGCGAGTGAGAGCAGTTCAGCCTAATGAGTGCGAGTGGTACGACAATAGAGTGTGAGTTTTAACCCTTAGGTTTCGGATGGGGGTTAAAGTCGCCTTCTATAATAAAACAATTTCAGCAGCCAACGGGACTACCTTGTCTAATTGTATCATGGCGTAAGCTCTGGCTGAAAACATTAATTTTTCTTGTATTTCTCTAAAACTATCCAAATGTTTTTAAATAAGCCCTGCAATTAAATTATAAATTATTAGGAGAGTTAAAATCATGCTAAATATGAAACATATAATTGTGCACCTTTTTTCCAATTGGAGTTTATTGGCCACCGCTGTTAGTGTGTCTTTTTGGCTTTATTGAAATCTGGTCACACCACGACTGGCCCCCCCAATAAACAAAACATTACAAACTTTTACATTTAACACAATTTCCTCTCAACAAAAAACACAAAGAAACCCCTGGGCATATAGGAATATTGAGAATATTGAGATATTTGCCATATACCAGGCTTCGGCAAGAGCGTGGAGCCACCAAGATGGAGCAAGGGGCCGGGGCTGTGAGTGCCAGTTTGGAGCAATACTTGAGAGCTTCCAGCAAAATCAAAAAGTTCGAGCGAGCCGGCTTCTTCAAGTGAGTGTTTCCCTGGGAAAACTCAAGAAGAAGTATCCAACCATGATTCATCCATCACCCATAATTCATTTTCAGACGCTTTGCCCCCAGCGTTGGCGACGTTCAGGCGGACTTCCAGCGGCTGGCCTACAGCTTCGAGGAGGCTGGCATCCTGCAGTATGCGGCCATGTGCCACATTGGCTATGCCAAATGCGAGTCATATGGTGGGGCGCCACAGCGCGAATCGGAGGCCTATTTGCGGGCAGCCCGATCATTTCTGCGGGCCCACAACGAGACCGGGCGTCTGCATCTGCGCACCCGGCACTCGGGCTTCCGGGAGGGAGCACTACACTGCTACCATCGGGCCGCCGAGCGGGCCGTCGATGGCTGTGTCTTCAAGGCGGCCATTTTACGTGAACTGAAGCAGCTGCAGCGGCAGTTGGACAGCACCAGCAGCTTTGCCTCGCCCACCCACCAAATTCACGATCTGGAAACCAGTGCCGAGGCATCTGGACAGCGGGGCGACTACCGGAGCGCCCTGCAGCACTATGATGACATTGTGGACAATGTGTATGAGCGGCGCGGTGCCCGCATGTATGGCGAGCTGCTGCGACGCGTGGAGGTGCTGCGTCTGCTGCTTCTGGTTCACCTGAATCTGCCGCCCGCCCGCCAATCGCCCGCGCACATTAAGCTAATCGAGCACTACTATGGCCTGGCACAGTTCGAATCGTGTAGCGACGACGACGACGATGGTGGTGGAGCATCGTCGTCGGTGGAGCGACCGGGCGCCTTTGTGCCATCGCAGCAGCAATATGCGCTGGCAGAGATTGCCTGCGCCTGGGTGGAGCGCAAAATGTGCGACCTGAAGCATCTGCTACGTGATTTTGCCACCGAATTTGGGGACCTCAGCGGGGCGGAACGGCAGCTGCTCCGAGTGATGCACGCGGATCTGGCCAGGAGCTACTAACTATCGCTAAGTGTAACCAAGTCTACCAACTAACTAACCTTTGAACGTGCCTACGCGCAGCAGAAAACAAAAAAAAACAGAAGAAAAAGACGACGACGAGGAGAATGAGAAGAGTGAAAAGCGCAATAAACGAAACGAAGAGGGAACCATGTACGCAATAAATTATGTTTAACCACACGATTTGATGGGGAATTGTACAATAAATAAAGGGAATCCGGATTGGGAGTGAGTGGTGTGTATATAGTGGACATTACTTCTGGGTAGGATTAGGTAAAGGTAAGCAATTTCCATGCAATCCCCACTAGAAACTTGAGGTATTAAAGGGGGGTAAGCTTTTACCTTTCAAATTTTGTTGTGGCTAAAGTAAGCTTATTAAATTAAATACTATAAAATAGCACAACATTTTAATTTTTGTATTGAAAAATATTTAGAGATATAGGAGTTATAGGGAAATCCCCAGTACATCCCAACTGTCAAAAAAATGATCATAAATAAAATAAAATATAATGCATAAGTGGCGTTTTTATTTTTTTTTTAAAGAAATTTGAATTCTAAACGCGGATTTTTTTTAATTTGTCCCATTTTTTTTTATTTTTTATATCAAAACTTAAAGTGACAACCTCTAATTTTAACTCCAAAATTAAGTTAATTTGTTAAAAAAAAAAATTAAATTAAAAATAAGTGTCCCACAATTGTCATTTTTATTTTTAAAAAATTTTAAATATTATTCCAGATTTCTTTTTATCAAAATTAAATGTCAAAACCCGATTTTTGACTAAAAATAAAGTTAATTTGTTAAATACAAAATATAATATAATTGAAAATAAATGTCCCGATTTTTTTCTATCAAAATTATCTTCATAAAAAATGTATTAAATAAAAAATTAAATTTGATTTTTAAAATTTTCTTTGTTAAAAAAAAATACAATAAAATTTAAAATAAGTTTCCCAAAGTACCCAAGTGGCGTTTTTATTTTTATAATTTTTTTCCCTGATTTTTATAAATTCTGAGGGTCAAAACTACGAATTTGGACTTCAAAATTAAGCTTTTTTGTTAAATAAAAAATATAATAAAATTAAAAATTAAAAAAAGCTTGAGGTTAGTACCTATAGAATTAGTTAAAGAAGTCAAATGCCAAATTTCAAATCAATTGCTTCGGTAGATTTGGAGTTATCATGTACGACTTTTAAAATATAATTTTTCGAGGGAGCGCTTTAAACTTGGTGATAATCTTAGTTAACTATGCATAACTTGTTAAATTTTGCTACGATCGATGTGAAACCTTGACACAATATTCTCAAGATATTGGACATAAAATATATAAAACTAAAAATTAAATACTTTACCCCCCCTAAATAATAATGACGTTACTGCAGACATTCGGTTTGGTCATTGAATTTGTTTATTATTTTTGTATTACCTTTGTCAAGCAACTCTTTCTTGTTTCTCAATTAAGTTATCTAATTAATACGATATTTTGGCTCTGCACTTTTGTTACAATTCCAATTTGTTCAAATATAACCTATCATAATATCATCCGTGTGTGTTCCGTCATACATACATTGTATATTCCATGAAATATCCAGCTTAAATCTCTCGCACACACACGACAAGCGTCTCTCCTGGGAGGGCAGTTGTTATAGCGAACATTTTCAGAACGTTTTCAATTATAATATTATTGTATTGTAGCTTTAATTGTTTAATATATGTGTATATATATATTATAAGGCGTAAATAAATTACAAAAAAATAAAATATACCTTTTTATATAATATGTTTTTTATATATGAAACCTAGCGAAGAATTAAACGAAATTACATAAGCGCAAGATCACAAGCTGTTTGTAGTTGTTTGTTGGTAGTTCCTCCTGTTTTTTTGTTGATAACTATTATATTATTATTATATATATACCTTTTAATTTTATTTTGTTTAATTCGACACATAAAAAGAAAAAAATTCAGCTAAAATTTGTGTGTGTGTTTCTCCCCGTTTGTTGTTGTGGTTTTTTGCTTTGTTTATTGTTTGTGGATGCTGTGTTACTGCGTAATTTGGTGAAAACTCAAGACTAATTTCAACGGGGGAGGTCAATGATAGTTGCCTGAATGTCTCTCTGTGTGTGTTTGTTGTGTGTGTTTGTTGTGTGTGTAATGTGAGCCTTGTTACTAACTCTAGGATAGCATCTACTTTCCCGCCTTGGCCTTCTTCTCGTTCTCGGAGGTTATCTTGTTCTTCAAATGATCCTTGTAGTCCAGAATGCCGCCCTTCCACTTGGTAACCGTCTCCTTCTCGCACACCCAAATCTCCTCGGCCACCTGAAAGAGTTTTTGTTAAAGAGTTATTCAAGGTAAATAAATAAAGATATAGATTCAGCTTACCTGATTGATCAGACGGAAATCGTGACTAACTAACACCATGCCGCCATCGAAATCATTAATCGCATCGGCTAGGGCATCAATCGTCTCCATATCCAAGTGATTGGTCGGCTCGTCCAGCAGCAGCAGATGCGGCACCTGCCAGGCCAGCCAGGCAAAGACAACGCGACACCTTTGGCCATCGGACAGCTGACGGATGGGACAGACCTGCTGGCGACCGGTGAGGCCATAGCGACCAATGATCTTGCGCATCTCCTCCTTCTCCTTGACATCGGGAAAGGCGCGCATCATATACTCCAGCGGACTGGCATCCAGATCGAGCAGTTCGTGCAGATGCTGGTGATAGCGGGCGATGCGCAGATGAGAGTTCTTGCGTATCATACCGGAGGTGGGCACCAGATCACCATACAAAAGCTTAAGCAGGGTGGACTTGCCGGCACCATTGGGTCCCACCAGGGCGAGACGTGTGTCCAGATCGATACCAAACTCCAGATTCTTGTAGATCCAGGGCGTTTCATCGTTGTAACGGAAGTTAACGTTCTGCAATTGAAATTTTTTTTGGAAAATTATTAAAAGAAAAAAGGGAATTTATTAAGCGGACAACTTTACCTGCACCATGATCACAGGCGGCGGCACCTTGCCGCACGATGGGAAGTAAAAGTTAAGCACCTTGTCGTCCGATACCTTCTCCGTCAGTCCCTGGGCAACCATTTTGGCCAGTGTCTTCTCCTTGGACTGAGCCTGTCGCGCCAGCTTGGCGGAACCGTGACCAAACCGGGCGATATAGTTCTTCATGTGCGATATCTGATCCTGCTCCCAGTTGTATTGCTTCATCTGGTTCTCCAGCAGCTCCATGCGAGTGCGCACAAAGGCCTCGTAGTTGCCCGTGTAGTATTTGAGGCGCTTGCTCGTCAGGTGAATGATGTTCGTGCAGACGCCGTTAAGGAAATCCTGCGAATGCGAAATGAGCACCAGGATGCGCTTATATGTCTTAAGCTCCTCCTCCAGCCACACGCAAGCATCCAGATCCAAGTGATTCGTCGGCTCATCCAGCAACAGCAGATGGGGTTTTACGAAAAGGGCGCGGGCCAGGGCAATGCGCATGCGCCAACCGCCAGAGAAATCCTTGGCCTGTTTCTGTTGCATGGCCTTGTCGAAACCCAGACCGTGCAGGATGCGGGCGGCCTTGACCTCGGCAAGATCGGCGGACATATCATCGAGCCGTTCATAGATATCGATCAGCTGCTCCTGCGCATCGTCCTCCTCGCTCATGGCCAGCTCCTCGGCTAGCTTTTCCAGCTTAATACGCTCCTCATCTACCTCCATGACACACTGAAGGGCACTCTTCGAACTGGCCGGTATCTCGCGCGTCAAATGGAAGATATCAATGTGCGGTGGTATGGGCACCTCGCGTCCACCGAGCACCGCCAGCAGCGAGGATTTACCGCATCCGTTTAGGCCAATTAAACCATATCGCCGACCGCAATTCAACTCGAGCATGGTGTCCTGCAGCAGCTCAGAGCCAAAGAACGTGATCGAGAAGTTGGCGATCTTGACATCACGCGAACGTGGATGCACCGCCAGCGATCCGGTACAGGAGCGAGCCTCAGCACTGATCCGTGCCTCCTCCTCCAGCTTGGCGCATAGCTTCTCCTCCTCGGTCAGTTCGCGTTCCGGCTGCCCGTTGGCCTTCTTCGTGGATGGTATCTGTTGGATCTTCTTGTTCCGGGCATCCTTCTTGCGCTGCGCGTCGCGTTTCTTGGCGTCGGATGGCATTCTTCTTTAATTTTTTATTAAGGGCTGCAAATGAGAGGCAGGTATTACTTTAGAGAGGTTTTTTTTTGGCATTAGTGTGGAAAATTGTACAAATCCGAGCTCGCAAGGTAGGCTCTGGATTCTATTAATTATTATTCTTTAAAAAAATCTCTAATTTAAGACGAACTTCCACAAGACAACCCAACAGTTGGCATTATATTACTGCATTATAGTTTGCAATCAATTATTTTGGGAATAAAAACAGATGTAAGCGAGGTCTAACTTAAAATAACCATGCAAGATAAATAATTAAGCAGAAATCCATGGTTTGTGCTATTCAAAGGGAATAGGGTTAAAAGCACCTCGATAAGGTGGCACCGGAACACGTTTCAAGTCTGTTGTGGTTTTCTCCTTATCTACAAAAGCTACAACAAAGTTCCCCGGCTAGACATTATTTATTATTATTTTATTTTACCTCTTGGAGATAAAAACAAAATATATATATATATATTTACAGGTTTTTTCTAGAAAACCTTCAAAATTCTTGGAATTTGGAGAGAGAGAGAAAAATAAATTGCAATAATCTCTCAGTTGCTATGGGCAAGAGAGAAGGCGAGAGCGAGAGAGCAGCAGGATCACATGTGAGAACACCTGAATGAGCGCGTGCTGTCTGCTTTTAGGCGCATCTCCTGCCACAAACAGATGTTCGCACACACGCTGCCTCATACACACACACACACACACACACACACACACACACACATACATACATAAAAAAACAAACAGAGCAGAGCGCAGCACAACTGTTTCAACAAAAAATTTGGTGAACTAAATTTTAAAATTAGACAGCGTCAGCAAAAATTCAAAAATTTCCACTGTGCGCCGCTCTCTCCTCGCTCGTGTTCTTCCTCTTGCCCTCTCCCTCGCTTTGCCGCACACACTCTTTCGCACACTTTTTGTTGCCGAGGGGAATACTTGGCGGCCTCCTCGCGTCTGGCGGGGATGTCTGAATGGACACTGACTCATCTTGGGATACCCTGTACAAAGGAATCACCTTGAGACGCGGGGAAATGGCGGGGAAAATGAAAAGAAAAAAGAAAACTGCAACACACGATCTGCCACCTCGCTCTCGTTCTTTTGTTCAGGCGCTCTTTTCACTCTCTCATCCGCCTGCCAACCCCCTCCTTCTCGCTCACTCCAACGCACACTTGATGTTACAACACGCACACACACGCGATTTGGGACTCGACACGACTCGCAGAAACGGGAAATTGCATGTGTATTGGCGCTGCGCACATTATTGAATTTTCCACGGCGAGAGATGAGATGACATGACTGCCGCCTGTGCAATTACTCACCTTCGAGGGGACCTGGTTAATAAATAAGAAAGTGTCGCGCACAGGAGTCTGGTGAGCTGGTAGGGTGACGTCTAACGCTAGTTACGCTATGTAACTGCTCGGATCGGAGGGGAACTGATCGGATCGGATCGCACACACGCACGCACGGAGCAGCTGCTGTGCTGCCGTTTCGGTAGAAAAAGAGAGAGACGACTGAGCTGAACGGGATGGGACTGTCTCCACGTGTTCGCGGCAGTGGTGTCCATTCCTCTTTTTTCCCGTCAGATTTGGCTTTTTTGCGTGCGTTTGCGGAAAAAAATTTGAAAACAGCTATCTTTTTTTAGCAGTTTTTTTTTTATTTATAATAATCTGTGATTCCTTAAAGTTATTTTCAAGTACAAAGCCTGTGTTTTTTAATTTTTAATTTTAACTGTACAAGCTATGTGCAAACGATATATTCCACAAAAAATTAAAAATATAAATAAAAGCAACGATAATACGAACCGATATATATCACGGCCATTAAAGAAAAACGCGTTAGACCTTCCAACAAAAAATCAGCTGGGCACACTAGTTTGATTAAATTAAACAAAATTTTGTTGTCTGTTATTGGTGATTAATTTTGAGTGGCAAGGGGAGAGCGGTGGCCCAAAATAGGCCACAAGTTGGCCATGGCGAAGCTTAGCGATACCAAAATTCCGATCACGGACTTCCTGGAGGCGTACCGCCGCCAGCCGTGCCTGTACAACTCGGTTCTGGACACCTACAAGAATCGCGTATCCCGTGAGAAGGCCTACGATGCAATAATTAAGGCCCTCAAAATCCCCCAACTGACCGTGGTGGACATCAAGCTGAAGATCAAAAGCGTGCGTACTGTCTACTCCAAGGAGCTGCGCATCTGGATGCGTGAGAAGGAGCTGGGCAGGAGCTATGAGCCCAAGTTGTTCTGGTTCAAGCTGGCGGACTCGTTCCTGCGCTCCGTGTCGCTCTCCCACTGCAAACGGGTGAGTTGCAGTCGTGACCAGTGCCTAAGCAAGTAACTATCTATCCGCCATTCTCAGACCAAGAACATCAAGCCACCTCAAACGCCGGTCAAAACGGAGTCCCTGACGTCGCCGAGCAAATTGCTCTTCACTGCCACGGCGGATATCAGCATGAACGAGGATGCCTTGGAGGAGGAGGATGATGAGGTGCAGGGCGAGGTGGAACCCGAACCAGAGGCGGAGGAGCACCCTGGCCCGGAAGAACAGCCGGAGAACACTTGCATTATTTCCCTGGCCGCGGAGAGCGGACGCTGTGGCAAGACCGAGCTTATTATGGATGATTCCACGCTTTGCTTGGTCGAGTCACAACAACAACAGCAGCAGCAGCAGCCACAAGCACATCCTCATCCTCATCTTCATACGAATCCCCATCAACAGCAGCAAACACAACAGCTTCCAGCAACGCATCCAAACGCACGAAAAGTAAAGTACAACAGCGCTGGGCCAGGACTTGACGCTGCCGGAGAGGACGAACTGGTGATCTTTGGCCAGAGCATCGCCTCTCAGCTGCGCACCATCATGGACTCGTATTCCCGGTCTGTGGCCAAGCTGCGCATCCAGCAGGTGCTGTTTGAGGCGGAAACTGGCCAGTTCCAGTCCAGTTCTGATGCCGCCACTCCACACATACACATCCAGCAGCCGCACAACTTTTAATCCTTAAAGATCCTAGACTTTAGCTTCCTTGCATGATCAAATTGACCACTAACCTTAGAGAAACTGTAAATATGACATGAAAACTCTAAAAAAAAGTTATTAAACTTTTTTTTATTTCTTATTTTTTTATGGATTTTACGCATATCTTAAACGTTTTTCCTTTTGAAATCATTTAAATTATTGTAATTAAAAAACGGACTTTTTAGCCTGAAAATCGGCCAATGCATTGGCGTTGCCAGACTCCAGCTCTGCATTTTCGATCACTTCGCGTTTTTCGAGTGTGACCCGCTGCGCAGGAGTTGAAAATCCGGTCGACGATTTTTAGCACCATAAACGGAAAAGCTGCCAGCACACTGCACTTTTCGCGTAGCCTTTGCTTGGTGAAGATTTATTAAATTAAACAAATTGCATTGGCTGCATTTAATCTTATCGTGAGTATCGTAACGCCAGCGCCTTTCATCTTTTCGACCGAAACCTATCACGTACACAGCCCTAGGCGCTGCTGCTGCCACACTCTCACACACAGTCGTCGTCGTCTGCATTGTTTCTGTTCTGACTGTGGCAATTTCTTTTCGTGGATCTATTTTTTTTACACATTAAAGCTACGGTACTTGATCCGTTTTCTCTTTCGTTTATTTTCTTCATCTAGTTTATATTTTCGTGAACGCGTGTGCGGAATCCCTTGGAAAGGGCGAAAAAAATGCATTGTTGAGAGGAGTGGAGAGAGTTTTTGTTGTTGTTGGCCTGGCTGCAATAATGAAAAATTCGGTGAAGCAGACACACATACATACAAATGATAGCATTTGCCCGTGTGCGCTGGTGTGCGTTTTGTGTGTTGGTGTGCGAAGAAGCAGTTCAATTTCACTTGTTCTAGTGAATTGCAAATATTCCGGGAATCAAGCTAACTACGGGAAAAGCGTAAGAAAAAGTGTGTTTCTGCAACCTGCAAAGCTCGCAGGCTCAAAACACGCACACATACATACCATTCCTACATACAAAGAAACCTACATGCAATCCGTCGGCCGTATGTATGTAAGTACATACATATATGTCTGGCGAAAAAGGAGTTTGCTGCATGCAGTCTCCTGTTCTGTTTCGGTGTTGTTGTTGCGGCTGCCAACCTTGACTTACGCATCGTATCTTTTCGCGCTCTCTCTCTCTTTCTTCTGCCTTGCACCTTTCATTGCTGTTTTCTGCGCTTGGCGCTCATTTGACATTTTGCTCAAACATGTTGCGTTGTGTCTTGAGGTCCGTATATATATATATATTGTATATATGTATGTGTATACGTGTGTGTGTGTGTGAGGTAGTGCCCCCTCGCTCTCTCGCACTCTCACTCTGTGCATGCATGTGGGTGTGTAAAAAATAAAATTAAAAAAATAGTGCAAAACAATTGATTCGGAAATCGCAAGTCGCTCGTACACCTCATTTCTATATATCCGCAGCGAAAAGTCCGTTAATGCGCGCGCGCTCTGTTGCCCAGTTAGGGAAGTCCAATTGGCTCAGCTGACAAGTGCAGTTACTTTTTCGGATCTGAACCGAACGCCCCCCCCCCACCCGGCCACCGACCTACGCTTTTGTTTTGGACTGTCAAACGGGAAAGGGAGACGGAAAAAGTCAGAGAGAATCGGAGGCAGCAACGGAATAGTCACAGGAAACTCGAAATCAGTTCTGTTTCTCAATAAAATTCTCCCAAAATTGGCTTTGTGCTTTTGTTGTTCTATAAATTTTTTTGTTTTTAATTTCTATTTGGTCTTATATTTTCTTACTCCCGTTTCCGTGCTGGCCTTTGTATTTTGATAATAACATATAAACATACATTCGTATTTTCGCGTACACCTTTGCAGCTCATTGAACGCGCTGACGTATATATTGTACATATGAGCCGCAATTCGATGCCCAACCAATAAACAAACGACGACGCCGAACGATCGCCGCCAACCCATTACTACTCCCCCCCCCACCCCGTGCCACCACCAATATCCCCCTGATTCCTCATCCAAACAAACGACGTCCAACGCCCCCACGAAGCAGAAGACGACGACGAAGAACAGAGGAGCCGGGAGGAGGAGGAGGAGCACCCTGCCTGCCCTCAGGTAGTGGCCACCTGCTGCTCCGCCGTCTCCACCGCTGCTAGCTGCGCATAAACCGAAAACAGTCGCAATGAAGGTGGACACGGTGAAGCTGAAGAAGGGCTCCTCGGAGCTCACAGCCGAGTGTCGCGAGCTCATAGATGAGCTGACGAAGCGTCGGACCCGGGCAGAGCTGCTCGAGTTCCTCGACACGGTCCATGTATGGATCTATGGCAAGTGCGAGCTCTATCACTGGATCGAGATACTCGACCGATTCGACAAGATACTCGAGGAGGCGGCGCGACATGTCAATGCCAATGAATTTGTGCTGCAGTGTGATACCAATTTCCAGGATATGGTAAGCTTTTAGAAATATAATCCTTAAAATGGAATGAAATTGATTCTATCACTATGATTTCTAGGATGTCACTTTGCTGCTGCATGTCCTCAATTTCACCACACTGCTGATCGAGCACTCGTTCTCGCGTCACTTGTACAACTCCATTGAGCATCTCACACAGCTGCTCTCCTCACAGAACATGGACATAGTCCTGGCCGTCCTCAACCTGCTCTACATGTTCTCCAAGCGCAGCAATTTTATACCCCGCCTTCCATTCGAGAAGAAGGAGCTGCTGATTGTCAAGCTCTTTAACATAGCCGAGGTGGGTTTTCCCCTTGCTATTGTAATTCGTTTTAATTTATTATTATTTTTGCTTGATGCAGCGCTGGGGCGATCCCAACTACGGCCTGTCGCTCAAGGACTGCTGCATTGGCGAGCCCAAGCTGGAGTTTCTCTACCAGCTGTGCATCGACTATGTGGACGAGCACGGTCACGCCGCCCAGCTAGAAATCCCGGACATGATGGACCTCTGCCACACGGCAGCAGCTCCCGAGGTGATCAAGACGATTGCCGGACAGATCTCAAAGCCCAGTGAGGCCATCAAGGTGAGTTTTTGAAGGGTTTCCCCTCCTGCTTCCTTACTTCAATTCAATTCCTTTTTACAGATGCGCATTGCTCATCGTGTGCGCTTGATCTCCGGGTTCAACAACTACAAGCTGCGCCTGCAGTTTGTCCAAGCCCGCCTGCAGGCCGTCTCCATTTTGATCTACTCCAATGCCCTGCAGGACAACACGGACAAGGTGCTGTATGCCGGCTTCGGTGAGGAGCTATGCGAGCTCATAGACAAGGAGGATGTGCATCTGGTGGAGATACGAGCAGCAGTGCTGCGTACTCTCACCTCAATGCTGCACTTTGATCGCAATCCCAATGTGCCCAGGTAAGCGAGATCGGGTTGGTTGTCTTCTCTCCTGGTAGGGATCCCCTTGATAAT
This sequence comes from Drosophila bocki, assembly GCA_008042715.1. NCBI lineage: Eukaryota > Metazoa > Arthropoda > Insecta > Diptera > Drosophilidae > Drosophila > Drosophila bocki. Next base: position 46,761 of record VNJY01001129.1, read on the forward strand.
TGCCTCCTCGCAACTTTTGTTTGTTTCCTGTGCAGCAGGGCCGGTTCGCGTCTGATGAAGATCGTCCATTATACGGGAGCCGAGCGGCAGGGCGGTACATTGCCGTTGCTGGTGCGTGACTGCATCGATAATCTGACCACACACGGACTCACCGAGCGTTATCCGCTCATTTTGGCCACCTCGCTCTTCTCGCTGCTGTACCATCTGGCCAGCTACGAGATGGGTGGCTCCGCTTTGGTCAAAAGCGGCATGATGCAGTCACTGCTGTGCGTCATCAGTTGGCCGGGCGTTGATCTCGAGCATATAACATTTGTGACGCGGGCTGTGCGCGTTATAGACTTGATCACCAACATAGACATTGCCCGGTTCCATCAGAACAATGGTCTCAATGTGTTTATTGACCGTTTGGAGAAGGAGATTAAGAGCTGCTGCAAGGCGCTGGCCGACATTGGCATCACCCTGAAGGAGTCAACGCTGCGCGATGATAGCAAGCTGGACACATCGCTGGATCAAGTCGATGAGGATGTGGAAGGTGAGTTTAGGGGGTTTGGTTTGGTTTGGTTTGGTTTTGGGTTTCCTTTTGAACTCTTCCTGGGCATAAACAGGTTTTATTTTAGTTCTGTTTAAGGGGGTCTTCTCATTCAAAAGCCGTTTTTTTTGGACCCTTTTTAAAAATTTTCTTATTTGAAAACGCAAAGAATAATTGAAAACCTTTTTTATTTATTGTATTCAAAAATGTTCAAAGTAACTAAAAAAGTTGTTCTTGACTCGATACGAGGGTTGTTCAAAGAGTAATGAGACTTCAAACTTGGTGGTCGAAAAAAAAGGTGTCGTCCTGGCGGCCACGATTCAGGGTCTCCAGAGCGTCCGAAATGAAAAATAAAAACGAATTTATAATCAGAATAGATGTCATTTTCGGGTGACGGAACAGATTTTTTTAAAAACTTTTTTAAACAAAATGGCAGCTATTCAAAAAAAAATTTCGATTTCGGGCTTTTTTTTTGTAGTTTAGTGTAAAAAAAAAATAGAAAAAAAAATTTAAAAAAAAATCTGTTCCGTCAGCCGAAAATGGTGACAATTCTTCGTCGATTCCACTTTGTTTCATGAAAATCGGTTCAGTTGAACTGGAGATATCATGGCCGCCAGTTCGAAAATCGTGGTTTCGAGATAAACGCGTTTGAAGTTTGAAAAAAGCTCATTTTGCTTTCCAAAAATGGCTGTATCTTCTAAAGTATTTCGAATTTCTAAAAATCCTTTTGGAGACATATACACAACATCCCAAGCTATAAATAAATGCAAAAAAAAAAATCGAAAAAAAAAGTTGCCCAATGAGAAGACCCCCTTAACGGTAAACATCCACTGGTGGTCTCAGGTTGACTTCCAAGATTGCCTTATGGCTGGGAAATGAATCCAATAAGCAAGCTCTCATCTTGAGGAATCAGAAAACAGGGGACAGCTGTCCCCTATCTTATGTCATTGTAAACCGAATCCTAAATAAAACGTGGAACTGAGACTCACTCCTCCTTTCCTTGGTTATTGTTTCTAATCAACATAATCCCTTCTAGAATTTCTAATATTCCTAAGAGGAATCGAGCTTTTCGGATCTAATATCTTTGTAATCCTGCCTCTCCCTCATATCTTGAATTTTCCTGGTATAAACCATGATATCCAATGCCATTATAATTTTTTTTTTTCCGATAACAGTTTTTCGATAACATATTTCCGATAACAGTTTTTCGATAACATTTTTCCGATAACATTTTTCCGATAACAGTTTTTCGATAACATTTTTCCGATAACAGTTTTTCGATAACATTTTTCCGATAACAGTTTTTCGATAACATTTTTCCGATAACAGTTTTTCGATATAATCATAATCTCACCTCTCTTATGTCTTTTTCTAATAAACAACGAATCTTTTTCAAAACTCTTCCCCCCCCCCCAGATGGCACCGGCGAGAATGCTTCCATAGCCAGTGGCAGTGGTTCCCCCCGTCCCGAGAATTCGAGTGATAACAGCGGAGCCGTTTCAGCAGCCGGTCTCCTGAACGTGGCACGTAGTCTCGCTGGTGGCGGCTATGTTGAACCACCTGGCGGCCCCATTAACCGAGACGGCAGCACCTCCTCCAGACCGCCCATGTATCCCACAAACAGTTACTATGCCCGGCCGCTGGCCGAGCGCAAGGCGGAGCTCTCGTCGCAGCTGCCGAGCAGCCTGCAACCGAAGAAACCCTCCTGCGTTACCCAGCGAGCGGCTCTGCTCAAGTCGATGCTGAATTTCCTGAAGAAGAGCATCCAGGATCATGCTCACTTCAGCAACATGCGGAACATAATGGAGACCAGCCTCACCCAGTCGCTGCGTCACATCATCGCCAATGCCGAGTACTATGGACCATCGCTCTTTCTGCTGGCCACCGATGTGGTCACCGTGTACGTATTTAACGAGCCCTCGCTGCTTTCCTCGCTGCAGGATCTGGGCATTACCAGTGTGATGCTGAAGGCGCTGCTCCAGAAGGATGTGCCGGCCACCCGTGAGGTTCTGGGCTCCCTGCCCAATGTCTTCTCCGCTTTGTGCCTCAACGAGCGTGGACTGTTTGAGTTTCTATCGTATGATCCGTTCGACAAGGTGCTGAAGGTGCTGCTCTCGCCGGATTATTTGGTGGCCATGCGGCGACGCCGTTCCTCGGATCCATTGGGCGACACAGCCACCAATCTGGGCAATGCCATGGATGATCTGCTCAAGCATCATCCATACTTACGAGCGGATGCCACCGAGGCAATTGTGCGGCTCCTGAATGAGCTGGTACGTTTGGGTTCGGATCCCAGTTTCATTTGCTGGCGTGCCAACAAGGAGAGCGGCGGCGGCGGCGGCGGCGGGGGCTCTGGCTCAGGATCGGGCAGCCATGGTGCAGCTCATCATGTGGCCTCGGCACCCTCGCCCATGGTTATGGTGGCCGGTGCTGGAGGCGGTGTCTCTGTGCTCCAAGGTGCTGCCGATACGAACGATAGCAGCGGCGAGGATGATGACGATGATGATGAGATGAGCTCCGCCTCGCAGCAGCAACAACAGACGACGACCGGTCAGGTGAGTGCCGCCACCACGCCTAGGACACCACAGCAGCAGCAGCAGCAACAGCAACAGCAGCAGGTTTTAGGAGCAGCTGGAGCTGGAGGAGGAGCAGCAGCAGCTGTAACCTCGCAGGCTGTCAAGGTGGCCACGCCACCGGAACGTGAGGCCATTCCCCTGATTGATTACATCCTCAATGTGATGAAGTTCATCGAGGCCATCTTTAGCAACAGTTCCAATGGCGATCACTGCCGTGACTTTGTGCTCCATGGTGGTCTAAAGCCCATTCTGCAGCTGCTTTCCCTGCCCAATCTGCCAGTGGATTCGCCTGTGTCCACCACCTCGCAGGCGGTGGCCAATGTCTGCAAGGCAATACTCACCCAGGCGCAGGAGACCAAGGTCCTGGATGTGGCACTCAAGCAGCTGGCTGATATTGTGGCCCAGCTGAAGCCGCTGATCAAGCACTTTACCTTTCCCGGCGGCAGTGTTCTGCTCGCGGAGCTCGTCTGCTGCCAGCGCCTGGAGGATGGCTTCGCCAATGCCGAATACACGCCCATCCTGCACAACATGAGCTTCGTGCATGGGTATGTGGTGATGCTGGTGCATCTCTGCCGCAATGCCTCCAACGAGATGCGCACCATTCTCCTCAAGCGCTGGGGCGTTAATCGGGAGACGGGCGTCCAGTTGCTCCAGCAGCTTGTCCAGCTCTACATTTCGCTGGTGTGGGAGAGCACCATACTGCTGAATCTGTGCTCCGATGAGCCCACCCAGCATCCGGATTTGATTTGGGATGAGATTGCCGCCCAAATGTCGGCAGCAGCGGGCACCTCAGATCCATTGACCGAGGCGGAGCTCTCCCGCAAGCTGGAGCGTGCGGCTGAATTTCGTACCAAGTATACGCCCGAGGAGCAGTTCCGTTATATCAAATCCCTGCTGGCGGCCAGCTCCCGTTTGGGCAGAGCTTTAGCCGAACTGCTGGGTACCCTGGTGAAGCTATCGGTGGGCTCACCACAGACCCGGCAGCGAAGAATCAACGATCTGATCAGCAATATCAACAAAGTTCCTACGCCGGAGGCACGGGAAATAGCCCGCATACTGAGCTCCATTCTGGTGAATGGGTTCAGTCACGAGAGCATCCTGCCCAAGCCAGTGCCCAAGCTGAAGCTTACGTTCCTCATCTGCTCGGTGGGATTCACGGGACCGATGCTGTTCGATGACAAGCGCAGCGCCTTCCATCTGATGATCTCGCAGTTTTGTGCCGAGAATGGCCTCAAGGCCTTCTTCGAGATGTTCTACTGGGCGCTGTCTTTGGACAATGTCTCGCAGAAGTTTGAGTTTGATCAGTGGGCCTCCATGGAGGATTTGATGGTGGCGCATGAGGATGATAAGCGTGATTGTCCGGAGGGCACGGGGGAGTTTCTCGATGCCTGGCTGCAGCTGCTCGAAAAGATGGTGAATCCCCGGGCCATGCTGGACTCCCCCTATACGATGAGTCCGCGCTTGAATTATCTGCCGGATTCGGTGCCCTTTGAGCCGGTCTTTTATCTGATTCACATCCATCAGCTGGCCATGCAGGCCTTGCGCCGGATTTGGGCACGTCGCCCCATACCCAACTATGGACCCAGCATGTTTGAGACCATGATCCTCATACTGAAGCATCTGATCAAGTCGCATCAGACTCTGCTGGAGCGGTATCATCTCCGGATGAAGGAGATCAAGTTTGAGAATCTGTATATACGCAGCTCGGACGATGGCTTGAATGCGGAGCACATTAAAATGCTCACGGACATGGGCTTTATGCATTACCATGTGATCGAGGCGCTGCGCAGCAATGCCTCCTTGGAGGAGGCCACCGACTATCTGCTAAATAATCCCGAGGCAAGTGCTTTGTGGCAGCCGGGGAGCAGTAGCAGTAGCAGCAGCAATAATCCAGGAGGATCTGCTGCTCCACCACCGCCGCCGCCACCGCCGCCACCCTTGCCACCCAGCAGCAGCGCCACAATGGACATAGACATGGAGATGGATGGTGCTAATGCTCCTCCCAGTGCTTCTTCTGGTGAGGCCTCCCAACAACAATCCTCCTCCTCATCTTCCTCCTCCACGTACGACTACAAGCACCTAAAACTGATGCCCTCGCTAATCTTTGATCGCTTCTGCGACGAGGCCATCTCCCGGGCCTTTGAGTTCATGGAGGCCATACCCGATACCGTTAACAGTGCCGCCGATCTGATAGCCGTTCTCTACAGGCGCCACAATCACCTCAACAAGCAGGTGTTTGTCACCAATTTTGTGCGCAACATCATCCAGTGGGTGGACTTTACCCTGCAGCTTTTTGAGCCAGAAAAGGGCACTAGCAACTCCACCTCCACCTCCTCCCGCCTGGAAGAGTGCCTCTCGGGCATGACGGCCACCCGTTTGTTTGTGCGCCTCAAGACCTCAACATTGCTGCTGGAGGAGAACTACAGTGATTTGCATCGTCCCCTGGTGGAGGCCATTACAGCCCAAGATGCCATGGTGTCGCTGGTCAAGCTGCTCGACTGCATGAGCCAATGGATGCTGGAGCAGCAGGCGAATGAAACCTCTCCTCGACCCATGGTGCCGCGTTGGGTTCAAAATCTGGTGGATCTAATTGATGCCATCGATAGCATTAGCCACATCCTGCAGCGCAAGGCCAATATGCGGGCGGTGAGCAGTGATGTGTGGCGCTGGTATGATGCCTCCACGGGCAAATGGAATGCCTATTCGGAGGCCAACAATGAGTTGATACGGAATGCCTATGCCGCCGGCGAACGCTGGCTGCACATCAACATTGGCAGGCAGCGATGCACCGTGAGCTTGAACTGCATGACCCAGGTGAGTGAGGCCTCCGGCACGCATCGTCCTGTGTTTCCAGCTTTGAAGCTAAGCGAGGCGATTGGGTTTATGAACAATCCGGTGGTGTTGCCCAGGGCGGATAACTTTCTGAATAGGATCATACGCACCTCGCCCGATGGCAAGGGGACCGTGCAAACGGATGAGTTGATACCATTGCGTCAGTTGGTTAACTTTAATGATGGTCAGACGGCGGAGAAGGAAGCTAACAAGGAGGGGGAGAGTGGAGGAGGAGGAGGAGGAGGAGGAGAAGGAGGAACAGGAGGAACAGGAGGAGCAGGTGGTACAGGAGGTACAGGAGGAGCAGGAGGAGCAGGTGGTACAGGAGGAGCAGTCGCTGAGGACAATAGTGGTGGCTCCCCGCCACCGGCCATGACCACACGCAGCAAATCCCGGCAAAAGAATGCCTTGGCCGCTGCTGCTGCCGCCAAGGCCAAGTCCTCCTCCTCCAACAACTCCACATCCACCTCCACCACCACCACCACAACCACCTCTTCCTCGCAAGCAACGGGCAGCTCTCCGCCCATACCCAAGCGCACACAAAAGATCATCCTGAATGAGGAGCAGGTGGGCCTCAGCAAATTCGATTGCGGCCGCATCATTGGCAGCATTGTGGATCTCCTCAAGCCGGCGAATCTGCTCCACAACGAGACAAAGCTATCGCTACTCCGTCTGTGTGCTCGGCTCACGCGCAACTACGACAACGCCCAGGTCTTCATCCGGCGTGGTGGAGTGAGGATGCTGCTCCATCTGCAGCAGGCCTGCAGCTTTATGGGCTTCCCCACCTATGCCATTATCATTCTACGCCATGTCCTGGAAGCCCCGCCCGTGCTGCAGGAGGCCATGGAACGTGTGCTGGGCATGCGGGCAGCTGGAATCGTTCCAGTGGGCCATCGTGACCTCATCTATGTCCTCACCCAGGTCTCCACGGCGGTGTCCCGGAATCCCCAGATCTTTGTGGCCGCCGCCAAGGAGATGCTCAAGGGTGAGTATCTCTTGAACTCGAGCAGCTCCACGCTGACCGATGATGCCCGGGTGATGGTCAAGTCCAAGTTTGGCCAGCAGCCAACGGCGGCGGCAGGCGGAGCCGCCACACCGCAGAACCAAAACCAAGACGATCAAGATCTGATGATCAAGGATGATCCGCAAGTGCAGTCCTCGGTGGCGGTGCTCAAGGATCTGCTGCATGGACTGGTGCAGCCTTGCTGGCATTATGGCGGCACAGCCTCCACGGATCGGGGTCAGGGAGCTGCCGAGCTAGTGCAGCCGGATCAGCCGCCGGGCACAGCCCAGCAAGCCCAAGGAGGAGGATTATGTCACGAGGATGACACTGGCCCTACTCAAGCCACAACAAGCAAGAAGCAAGGAACACAGCAACAGCAGCAGCAGCAGCCAGCCTCGGATAAATTTGAGCCCTGCTGCTGCACCTGGCACATCCCCACCAGCGCCCATAGCCATGCCAAGCCAACGATTTCGCGTGCCACATTGCTGAAGCTTCTGGCGGACGCCACGCGTGCCTATCAATCTCTGGTGCCGCGTGTCCTTCTCTCACATATTTACACGCCGGCCGACAGCCCCCTGATTTCGGCACCCCAGCAAACCTTCCTGGGCGTCCTGCTGGATCGGTTCCTCCCCCTAACCCAGCGTCATCATGTACCCGAGGTGAGCACCATGACCCGGGTGCTGGTGTGCTCCCTCTCGGACTGCTACCAGCAGCCGGGTGTCCAGGTGCAGGTAGCCGAGGAGCTGCATGCCGCTGTGGCCCGAGCTCTGGCCCAGCCGGACTCATCCGAGAAGCACACACGCCTGCAGGTGCTGATGAGCCTGTTTCCCAACCTAATCGAGTCCCCGATGCTGTACGACAAGGTGCACATGCACAGGAACAACATGTACCGGGTGCTCCTCCGTCAGGGTGTGATGACCTACCTGACCAAGGTGGCCCAGTACAAGGATCTATCGAATCACAATACTTTGAGCACTCTGGCCGCCATCCTGCGGCCCATGGAGATCTTGTTACGATTCAGTGTCTCCACCACAACGCTGGGCTCCAAACGGATACTCTTTGGCGGCGGCGGAGGAGCAGGAGGAGGAGGAGGAGGAGGAGCTGGTGGCGGTGGCGGAGCCAATGGCACTGGCAGCGGTACCAATAACGGCAGCAATGTAACCGGCGGTGGTGGTGGCTCTGGGCCGGGATCGCTCAATACCTATGGAGCCATCATCAATCGCAGGTTGTATCCTCGCCTGGCGGCACGAGCTGCCTTGAATGCCGAACGCTCCAATGCCGGCGAGCATGTGCTTCGTGACATAATCCGTAATGTGCTCTCGGATCGCCGGCATGCCTTTGAGTTTATTTTCAATTCGGATGAAATGGCCGTGGATGCAGACGATGCAGGAGCAGGCGGAACAGGAGGAGCAGTAGGAGCAGGAGGTGGTGGTGCCTCGGGTAGCGGTTCAGGTGGCGGTGTCACCGCCGCTGTTATCGATGTGGTCGAAGAGCGCAGCAATGGCGGAGATACCAACGATCATCATCCTCCAGCCTCCAGCTCGGCTCCTCAGTCCGGCTCTGGACCCGTCCGTCCAGTACTCAACTTTGACCAGCTGTGGGATGATTTCCTCCAGAGCGAGGGACTGCGTCTGGCCTCGCGGGCCATTGGCAGTAATGGTTCCAGCAGCAGTGGAGCCAACGGCGGCGGCGGAAGCTCATCGGCCCAGCAGAATGGCAGCAATGCCATAGGCAGCGGCGGAGGAGTAGCCGGAACTGGAGGCAATGCCACAAATTCGGTTAACAATTCGGTTCCCGATGTGGATGTGGATAACAGCAGTGGTGGTGGTGGTGGTGGTGGCATAGCCGGCGCCAATAATCCCAGCTCTGTAAACGACAATGGAATCGGTGGAATCGGTGGAATCGGTGGCGGTGGCAGCGATGGCGCCTCCACATCCTCGGACCAGGGACTACGTAATCTTCGCGAGATAAATGTAAATGACTCGCTCTTGGGTGATGTCAGCACCACTGATTCCGATTCGGATGCCTCCACGGAGAATGATGAGCGCAATGAGGAGGAGGAGGACGAGGATGAGGATGCGCCCGATGAGGATGTGGATGAGCATAGCGAAACGGATGTGGATGAAGAGCGTCCATTTATCGAGGTCTTTGATCATATCTATGAACCGGAATCCTCGGAAACGGCCTCCAATGATGCCGATGTGGATGCCGATGATGACGAGGATGATGAGGATGATGAGGATGAGGAGGATGAGGAGGATGTTGACGATGATGATGGCGACGATGAGGACCGGGAGGAGCGCCAGAGCATCATCGATGCCGAGCTGGAGAACCAAATAGACATGGCCATTGGCCTGACCACATCCAGCCAGCGTCCGCGACGCAGTGCAGCGGTCAATGCCTCCAGCGATGGCTCTGCCAATCGCACAACGAATCCGGGCAACGATGAGGTCGACGACGACGATGAAGACGATGACGATGAGGACGATGATGATGCGGACCATGATCGCCATCCGGATGGAGATCCCACACGTGTCGCCGCCGAGGCCGAGGAGGAGGCTTATCTGTATGAGCACCTGGTGGGCGATAGTCCTCATTTGATGCCCACGCCGCCGGATAGCTTCCGGGTGAGGATGAACCGCACCATTGCCCAGATTGCCCAGCCTTTGGACATTGATGTGATCGGTGGGAGTGGTGGAAGTGGTAATGGTGGTAATGGAGGTACTGGAGGTAATGGTGGCAGCGGTTCAGGTGTCACTGGTTCGTCCAGCAACTCGGCCAGTGGCGGTGGCTTCTCCCTGCGCGGCTTCTCCATGCGTGGCCAAGGTGGCGGCGGCAGCAGCAGCAGCTCCACATCCAACGCCTTGCGTCCCTCCTCCAGTTCTTGGATGGCTCCAGATTTGAACTTTCTGGGCGAAGCGGTGCTTCCCAGTATTTCCGGTGGCGCCTCTGGCAGCGGCACGGGAGCAACCACCAGTGGTGGTGGTGGCACTGCCAATGGTGGCGAGGTGAATGCCTTCTTAACGCCCTCGCTGGTCCAGGGCGTGGTGGCCTCTGGCAGTGGCCAGAACATGAGCAATCTCTTGGAGGAACAGCCGCGTGGAGGTGATGGATCAGCAGGAGGAGGAGCAGGATCTGGTGGAGGAGCAGGAGGAGGAGGAGGAGCAGCAGCAGGCGGAGCAGGAGCCTCGGGTTCAGGCACCACCAGCAATGGCGGTGGCGGTGGTGGAAGTGGGGGCACTGCCCCTGCCCAGCATCCCAATGCCACTCTCTGCACCAATGGAGTGCGAAGGCGTCTGCTCTACCTGGACCAGCAGTACTGCGTGTGCATGCCCACGCATCAGAATCCAACCGAGGAGACCCAAATGGAGACCTTTACCCAGGATGGTGAGTGATCCTTTCGGGAGGAGGAGGAGGAGGAGCAGAAAATGACCTTTTCCTTTGTCTTTTTAGCTCTCCACTGGTGGCTGGAGGAGGCCAAGGCTTTGGATATGGAAAGCCAAACGGATGCCTGTCTATATGCTGCCCACTTCCTGTTGCCGCATCTCATCAAGGAGCTTAAGGTGGCTCACCAGCAGCGCAAGCAGCAGGAGGAAACTGCTCGCCAGGTGGCGGCGGCTACTCCGCCAGGAGCAGGAGCAGGAGCAGGAACAGTAGCTCCATCGCCAGCCTCGGCCGTGACCACGCCAGCGGGTGGAGGAGGAGGAGGAGCAGGAGGAGGATCTACAACCACATCGTTTATGGGAACAAGCACAAGCAGTGGTGCTGTGGTGGTGCCACCAGTGGCTGCCTCGGCCACAGGTGGAACCCGTCGTAGCTCCATTCCTGTGCTGATACCCTCCATCTTTGGAGGAGCACCACCAGCAGGAGGAGGAGGAGCAGCAGCAGCAGCTCCAGCAGGAGGAGGAGCAGCGGGCTCTGGCGATGGAGCAGGTGCCGGCCCATTCCTACAACTACCCACAACGAGTGAGTACAGAAGCTAAAGGAGATTAGCTTTAATCCCTTAACTAATCCCCAAATTCCATTGGCAGTTTCCAATAACAGCGCAACCGAATCGCAAACTACCACAACGGCCACACGGGGACACCGACGCGGACGTCCCGGTGCCCCATCTATTTTCAACATTTATGCTGAAATTGATTTGACCAACGAAACGGATAGCCAAGGGGCCAGCAGTGCCGCCAATCCAACGCCAGAGGCAGGAGGAGGAGGAGGAGTAGGAGGAGGAGTAGGAGGAGTAGGAGGAGGAGTAGGAGGAGGAGTAGGAGTAGGAGTGGGAGGAGCTGAGGGTCAGGTAAACCAGAACATTTTCACCAACTCTTCGTCGTCCGCCTCCTCCTCACCAAATCAGCGGCTACCTTTGGTGTTGCCTTCGCCCAGCAACACCACCAGCAACACCAGCGGCAGGCCTTTGCGTCCTTACTCCCGTCTGGATGATGCCGAGCTGCTCCTAATGCAGGTAACGAAACACACACATACTCTCTGCTCTCTATGGCTTATATACTAACTCTTGTCCAAGCTGGCCGATCGCCAGACCTCTCGCAGTCGCCCCGTGAACCACAGCCTGTATCCCTCATCCCGACACTCGGGCAGCAACAGCAGCAACAGCAGCAGCAGCTCCCGTCCCAATCGGGATTTGCCCGCCCGCTTGCAGCGTCTGGTGCAGGCTCATAGAAGCAGCAACAATGCAGCATCATCAGGATCTGCAGGATCTGCAGGATCTGCTGGAGCTGGGCAAGGACTTGCCATACTCTCCACGCTGGAGCAGACACCTGCCGAGCAACGAAATAACTTTGGCTTGCCCTCGTCTCTGGAGGTGGATGTGATGCCCCTGCAGGAGGCCCATCCAGAGGATGAGGTGGTAGTGCAAATTGAACCGCAAATATTGCCACCACCAGCGCCACCACCACCACCACCGCCGCCAGAGCCAGCGCCGCAAGCAGTGGTCAGTGATGATGCCGCAGCGGCGGCGGAGGAGGAGGATGAGGAGGAGGAGGATGAGGATGAAGATGGCGACGATGGCCTGGAGGCTCTGGCACGCTGGATGCCGCGTAGTGAGTCGGAAGGCGTGGTGGCTGCCAACCTAAGGGATTCTTGGTTCACGCTTAATCCCAGGGAAAACCCAGAGACATCCAGTCAAGAACTTTGGTTCACGGCTTATCCCAGGGAAAGGGCCACAGAGACATCCAGTCAGACGGCGGCGGAGGTTGGAGCTGAAAGCAGTCCAGCAGCAGCAGCTGGAACGGCGCCAGAGGCAGAGGCCAGGTCAGGAGGAGAAGCGGGAGGAGGAGCCACAGCGGTTAGTACGGAGACGGGAGAGGTAGGCAGAGATGCGGGAGCAGGAGGAGGAGCAGGAGGAGCAACAACAACAACAGGAGGAACTGGAGCCACCACCATTACAGACATGAGCCCAGAAGTGCGTGCCGCTCTTGGTGATCTGGAGGTGCCCGAGGGCGTTGATCCCTCCTTTTTGGCCGCCCTGCCCAGCGAGATGCGCGAGGAGGTGATCCAGGAGCATTTGCGCATGCAACGCATCCGTCAGCGTGCCCAACAGAATGCCATCCAAATAGCCCATGACTCGCTGGTCGAGGTCAATCCCGAATTCCTGGCCGCCCTGCCATTGAACATACAGTCGGAGGTGCTGATGCAGCAGCGCATTGAGCAGCAGAGGCAGGCGGCACAGAGTGCCAATCCGGAGGATCCCGTGGACACGGCTGCCTTCTTTCAGAATCTGCCCGAGAATCTGCGACAAGCGGTGAGTTTTTCAAGATTTCTTTCTACTTGAAACCTTTGCTGAATTTTGGTTTAACCCGCCGGCAGATCCTAACGGACATGGAGGAGTCACAGATAGCCAGCTTGCCACCGGAGTTGGCAGCCGAGGCACAGTTCCTGCGTCGCGACTGGGAATCGCGTAATGGCGCCCGCCTGGATGCCCATCCGCCCAGCAATGCCTTGAGTGAGTATCCTAATCCTTGTCTAATCCCCGAGAGAAACCATAGGTTAATAATGATCTCTCTTCTAGCCCGCTTCCAGACCACTCTCCAGAGCCTGGAGGAGGCCCGCTGGCACAGCTCCATTTGGTATGATGCCAGCGGCAATGCCCAGCCCCAGCATCATCAGCACACCACCATTGTCCACCATCATCCGCATCCCCACCAGCTGGCGCCCATGGGCAAGCCTTTGGCCCTGCTTATGATGGAGGATGAGAATATCCTGCTGGATCCCGACTCGCTGGCCACCCTGCTGCTGTTCCTGTTCGTGGAGGACCAGAAGGTCTACAGCATGCGACTGCATCGGGTCATCCGGAATCTGTGTCACCATGAGCCCACCAGGGATTGGATTATCAATGCTTTGATCAGCATTGTCCAGAAGACCAACGAGGATAATGCCAATTTTGGTGCTGCCGGCGGTCAGGCGGGTAGCAAGCCGGAGTGGCTGAAGCTGCGCGTGGATGCCGCCTTTGGTTACAAAAGCAACATCTTTCTGATCAACCGAATGTACGAGGGCAGTGCCAGGAGCATTAGTATAAATCCCCAGGCGGCTCAGATGATTGTAAGGAATTGTTTGGACCTGTTGTTTGTCCTGGCCAAGCATTATCCCAGCAGCTTTGTGCCCTACAATCGGGAGGTGAAGACCAGACGCATTCTAAGTGCGGTGTTGGGTTTGCCAGGAGGAGGAGGAGCAGGAGGAGGAGCAGGAGGAGGAGGAGTAGGAGGAGGAACCTGGCCCACAGCTGGAGGAGAAACCCCTAGAGCTGGCATTGCAGCACCTCCTCCTCGTTTGGATGACCCTGTGCCACCGGGTGGAACTCTAGACTTTCGTTCACGTTTCTGTCGCTATCAAGTGGCCAATCGCCTACGGGGAATCCTGGATGATCAGCAGCAGCCGCCAGCCAGCAGCAGCAGCAGTCAGTCGTCCTCATCATCATCATCAAAGCCTCCTTTAGATGAGGCACCCTCCACCTCCAAAGCGGCAGCAGCCAAGGCAGCGGCCAGTGCCAAGTCCAGTGGTAGCCAATCCCAATCCGTGCCCTACCAAACCAATGCCAAGAACTTCTGGGATGTGGTCCTCAACATTGACAGGCAGACCCAAGTGCGTATGTCGCATGTCAATCAGTTTCCGCTCACCTCGCAGCCACCGTGGGAGTGGCAGACCAACACCTCGGACTTTTTGTCCTTCAGCGATTCACCCTTTGGCCAGCTGCTGGAGATGCTGCCCTACAAGGTGATCTGCCGTTCGCCACATCTCACTGATATGCTGGTCAAGCTGCTGGCCTCGCTGAGCACGGAGCTGCCCAAGGAGGAGGAGTGGCTGCCGGAACAGATGCCGCCGCTGATACCCATAGGTCAGGCTACAGGATCAGCAGGAACAGGATCTGAAGGAGGCACAACAACAACAACGGCGGTTGCCAGCGAGATTGGTGATGGTCTGGCCACCAATAGCACTGAGGAGGTGACCCCAACCAGTGGAAATCCAGCCTCTGGGGATGGTAATGATGGGTTAAAGCCGACGGCATTGCCCACCTTGAGCGTGGCTTTGCCAGTGCAACCCACAAAGCCCAGACGGAAGATCTATGCCAAGAACTTCTCGCAGCTGCAGCTGGTGATCGAGGTGCTGACCCACCAGTGCGGCACCACCGAGGGCCTGGACAATGTGGCCAAGCTGATAGTCAATCTCACGCAATGCTCGCAGGCCTCCAATGCCATATTTATACAATATTTGACGGCGGCCATTCTGGGCCTGGCCGAGGAAGTGCGTCAGGCCATACAGACTCTATTGAATGAGATACGAGCGTATAATAGTCACCAGGGTGTGGCAGCCAGTACATCATCTACAGCAGCTGCTCCTTCCTCCACTGGTGCCAGTCTCCTGCCCAATCTGGCCGTTAACGAGGGCATCATGCAGGATCGCTTTACCGCCGAACATGTCATCATTTCGGCCCCCAAGAATGCCAAGCCCACCTGCGAGCTGCAGCTGCCATCGATGAAGAAGCTCATGTCCAACTCCTCCGCCCAGCCCTACTTTCTGCGCACTTTGAAGATCTTTATGCAGGTGCGGGATATGTACGATTCGCCGGATATCCTGCCCACAGTGGGGGCAGGCAGCAGCAGTGCGGCATCTGGCGGCCGAAGAACCCTGGGCTCTGGCGGCGGTCATCATGAGGATGATGATTTTATAGACATTTTGGGTGATCCGCCGACGGGTGGCAATATGTGGGCCACCGAATCGGTGAGCACAGGTCCCTCGCCGCCGCCTCTGTCTATCTTTAGTATGGACACCAATCCTCAACAGCAGCAGCAACATCAACAGCAGCAACAGCAGCAGCAGCAGCAACAGCAACAGCAGCCTTTGCCACAGGTTAGCCTGCAAGATGGCGACGAGGATGAGGTGGACGATGAAGACTATTTGGATGTGGATGAGCCTTTGAGATCCTTTAATAACATGGCCACCAAAACCACAACGAACAGCAGCAGCAGCAACAGCAGCAGCGGCAGCAACAACAAGCCCACGCTAAGTCAGATTCTCTGCCTGGATGTGCTCTGGCACACGCTCAGCGAGTGTCTGGTGGCCTTGGAGGAGTCCAAGGATGAGTTTGCTGTTTTGGTATTGCAGCCAACAGTGGAGGCCTTCTTCCTGATCCATGCCTCGCATAGGAATGCGGTAAAGAAGCCCAGAATTGGCGGTGCCATTGTCCTGGGTCTGCGCTCTTTGGCCGGTCCCAATGGCAGAGCCTTGGCTGCAGAGATGGCAGCAGCGGCAGCGGCGGCGGCAGCTAACCAGAGGCAGCAGCAGCAGCAGCAGCAGCAGCAGCAGCGACAGCAGAACAGTCCACCGCCCATGGAGGATGGTGGTAGCAGTGTCAACACCAGCTATGAAGGTGAGTTTCTCTCAGAGATTTTGTTATACCCTTGCAGGGTATTATAATTTCAGTCAGAAGTTTGCAACGCAGTGAAGAAGACCTTTCCGACCCTATAAAGTATATATATTCTTGATCAGCATCAACAGCCGAGTCGATCTAGCCATGTCTGTCTGTCCGTCTGTCCGTTTCTACGCAAACTAGTCCCTCAGTTTTAAAGCTATCTGAATGAAACTTTCCATATAGTCTTCTATATACTCTCACTGCTATATATGTCGGAACGGGCCGGATCGGACGACTATATCATATAGCTCCCATACAAATGTTCGATAAATTTTTAGAAAAAAAATTATAACTTGGCATTATTTTTGGGATATGGCCATATTATATTATTCCAGAATTTTGGTAAAAATTTCATGAAAATCGGACGACTATATCTTATAGCTGCCATAGGAACGATCGGAAAATTAATCGAAAAAATTATAACTTCGTTGTTTTTCAACGTATTTTAATCTACTTTGAGACATGAGCTTCTGGTATTATTTCAAAATTTTGATATAAATTTTAAGAAAATCGAACGACTATATCTTATAGCTGCCATAGGAACAATAAGGAAATTAATAGGAAAAAAATTATAACTTCGTTGTTTTTCAAACTATTTTTATCTACTCTGAGATAAAAGCTTATTTTATTAGTTCAGAATTTTGGTATAAATTTTATGAAAATCGGACAACTATATCATATAGCTGCCATATAAACCGATCGGTAGATGTAGAGAAAATCTAAAACTGGGAATGTAAAACTGTAACTGTCAAACTCTAAACAATAAGTATAGGTAAAATTTAATGAAATAATATCTGCAAGGGTATACAAACTTCGGTGTGCCGAAGTTAGCTTCCTTTCTTGTTCCAAACTAAAACTCTACAAAAAAATACCGATTTAGATGAGCCAAGGATGCAGGATGCCTCTACCAATACACCCAACCAGCAGCAGCAGCAGCAGCAGCAGCAGGCTAGCTCTGCCAGCACCGCTTTGAGTGCCCACGAGGCACAGCTGCGTCAGGATCGCCAGAAGTTCCTTCAGTTTGCCGAAAAGCATCGCACTGTGCTCAATCAAATCCTGCGCCAGTCGCCCACCCATCTCTCCGATGGCCCCTTTGCCGTCCTGGTGGATCATACACGCATCCTGGACTTTGATGTAAAGCGCAAATTCTTCCAAACGGAGCTGGAGCGCCTGGATGAGGGTATACGGCGCGAGGAGCATACGGTTAGTGTGCGACGTGTCACCGTTTTTGAGGACTCATTCCGTGTGTTGTACCGCCTGGGACCAGAGGAGTGGAAGAATCGATTTTACATTGTCTTTGAGGGTGAGTTTTGGGGTTTTGGTTTTTCAGCTACCAGCAGGGTGATCATAATCATAATCTTCTTCTTTTCCTGACAGATGAGGAAGGCCAGGATGCTGGCGGTTTGCTGCGCGAATGGTATGTGATTATATCCCGCGAGATCTTCAATCCCATGTATGCCTTGTTCTGCGTATCGCCGGGCGATCGCGTCACCTACATGATCAATCCCTCGAGCCATGCCAATCCCAATCATTTGAGCTACTTTAAGTTTGTGGGCCGCGTAATTGGTAAGGATAATAGACCTTAATCCCCTACCCTATATAGCTCTTTACAAATCCTAATCCTTCCACAGCCAAGGCCGTTCATGATAACAAGCTGCTCGAGTGCTATTTCACACGCTCCTTCTACAAGCACATCCTGGGCAAGCAGGTGAAGCACACGGATATGGAGTCACAGGACTATGAGTTCTACAAGGGCCTCGACTATCTCATGAAGAACGACATCTCCACGCTGGGCTATGAGCTGACCTTCTCCACGGAGGTCCAAGAGTTTGGCGTCACCCAGATACGGGATCTCAAGCCCAATGGAAGGGACATAGCGGTGACCGAGGAGAACAAGTTCGAGTATGTCCAGCTGGTGTGCCAGCTCAAGATGAGCGGCTCCATACGACAGCAGTGAGTATTTTTTTTTTGGTTAATTTAAAAGAAAATTTATATATTTGAGGAAATCCTTGGCTTATGACAAGTCTGAAAGACTTGAATGCCAAAGAACTAGTTAAAAACAACAAAAAGAACTATTTGCCTTTACATCGAAGCTTACGATTCCCAACGGGTCTAAGCTAAGATTGAAGGTAAAGTACCAAGAAAATCAGCAATAGTTAGCAAGTGGTCTGATGAATTGGG
The DNA here is from genome assembly GCA_008042715.1 of Drosophila bocki. NCBI lineage: Eukaryota > Metazoa > Arthropoda > Insecta > Diptera > Drosophilidae > Drosophila > Drosophila bocki. The sequence goes on from VNJY01001129.1 coordinate 64,802, forward strand.
TAGCGCCAACGAAACGATCGTCACCACAGCTGCTACTTGTCTATTGACAAGTTCTTTTTGTTGTTTTTAGCTAAAGTCGAGCCTTTGATTTTTATAAACTCGAAGCCGACTATGACCTCAAAGTCTGCAATTACGAATGCTTACAAAAAAACAGGTCGATGCTACAAAACAAAGTATTTGAGGAAATTTTTTGGTGTTGAATGCTACAATTGTACACATTTCAATTTAATTTTATATTTTATTATATTTTTTTTATACTCTAAAACTCTTCTCTTTCTTCCCCTAGACTGGACGCATTCCTGGAGGGCTTCTACGACATTATTCCAAAGCATTTAATATCGATTTTCAACGAACAGGAACTGGAACTTCTCATATCCGGCCTGCCGGATATTGATATTGAAGATCTAAAGGCCAACACCGAGTACCACAAGTACACATCCAAGTCGGCACAGGTGAGAAGAGAGAGTGAGTCTTTGCCTGCATCCCTCTCTAAATCATGATTTCCCCATTTCCAGATACAATGGTTCTGGCGCGCCTTGCGCAGCTTCGACCAGGCGGACCGGGCCAAGTTCCTGCAATTTGTGACGGGCACCTCCAAGGTGCCACTGCAGGGCTTTGGCTCGCTGGAGGGCATGAATGGCATACAAAAGTTTCAGATTCATCGCGACGATCGATCCACGGATCGTTTGCCCTGTGCCCACACCTGGTAAGTGGATCTTTGGTCATATAATTCCTGATATTTCTGATTTATTTATTTGATTTTCTAACACTTTTTACACAAAAGCTTCAACCAATTGGATCTGCCCATGTACAAGTCATACGACAAGCTGCGCAGCTGCCTGCTCAAGGCCATACACGAGTGCTCCGAGGGCTTTGGGTTTGCCTAAGCTGAGAAACTATTCCTAAATGGGAGAGAATAAGGATAACCAGGATACAGAACAGCCACGATAGATAAATGAGAGAGAGAAATGGGTCAGAGAAACAGAAACAGTAACAGAAACTGCATACACACACACACATAACGTACACCACGGTACATATAGTTATATAGTATATATAAAAATGTTGAATTAATTATTAATTTTCGCGCCTATATATATACAATATATATTTTCTTAAATTTTCAAAAGAAAAACCGATAAAAGTCGAAGAAAGCATGCAAAAAAAGAAAAAAACAAAACAAAAACCAAGAAAAACCAAGAAAAGGAAATCCAAAAAAAAAAAAATTGATACATCCTTAAATTTTTGTATGTCTAAAAGTCTACACACACACACACACACATACACTCTTAATTTGCAAAGAAAACATTTTATTGTAAACAAAACACAAACACACCTTTATTTTTAACACGAAACCCAAAACGAGAATAGCTAAAACGATGATACAGATACGCGTAATATATAGTAAAAAATGCACATAAACAAGGAGAACACAACAACAAACACACACACACACACACACACACACCACAGGTTATACGCTTTGGTTTCGTATTTACTTAAGTGAACTTACCGAAGAAAAGGTCGGATGAATGGCAGGTGGAAATAATTAAACGGATTAAAGTATTTTGATGTAAGAGAATTAAGTCCCTATGTTATGCATTTTATGTTTATCTTCATTTGAAACAATGAGTCGCGGATGTAACTTAAGGAGAATGGAATAAAATAAGAGAGTAAGCGCTCATTTATCATAATACATTTTTTGGAGGATTCTTTTTCGGGGGGTATGTGGGATTTGATCAAATTTGATTTGAATAATAATATATTAATAATTTCAGTAAGAAGCTAGTAAAACCCGTGAAGAAGTCAGTACTAAAATTAAGATACCCATAAATTAAACAAATTCTACCAGGCGCACTGAAAACTGGTATAAACTGTTATAAAAACTTTTGGGCAAAAATAATAATTGGTATAAACTGTTATATTTCATTTTATGCATTTATACCTATTTGTTGCCGACAACAACAGCTTGACAGCAACAACAACCTTTTTACAACAACATCCCTAAAACAGCCCATCAAAATTTCTGGAATTTTCCATGCAAATTGCCCGTTTCCCAAATTGGGGTAACAGGCGAACAGAAATCAGCAGCAAGCAACTGAAAACTGGTATAAACTGTTATAAAAAGCCCAAGTTTCGAACCATTTAGGGGCCGGCGCAATTAAGCGGAGACTCAAACCTTTTGAAGGCAAATTAAGGTTTTATTTTACAACTGCACCTGGGCACACTGAAACTGATCGTCGTTAAATTCAAATTTGGCAGTTAAATTCAAATTCAAATTTGGCAGTTAAATTCAAATTCAAATTTGGCAGTTAAAATATTTTAAGATTTTAATAAAATATTTAAAAATTCAGAAAATAATTTAGAAAAATCCCCAACTGCCATTAGCTTCCCAATATTGCGAAATAGCTAGATGAGCATCACTGATGCAAAGTCCGATTTTATAGCCTCCCAATATTGCAATATAGCTAGATAAGCATCACTGATACAAGTGAGCAAAAATTTCCATTCAATTTGGCCGTTTCCCAAATTGGGGTAACAGGCGAACAGAAATCAGCAGCAAGCAACTGAAAACTGTTATAAACTGTTATAAAAACTCCAAGTTTCGAACCTTCTGGGAGCAAGCGTAATCTAGCGGAGATTCAAACCTTTTGAATTCGTGCGAACGAGACGCAAATAGTTTTCTCTATAGGAGTAAGTGAGAGGCGAACATAGTGTGCGGTCTTCATTGATTTTCTTATTCTATGCTTAGCCTATTTTGTATATGTATTAGTGTATCATTTGCTTATAGTGCGAACGAGATACAAATAGTTTTCGCTATAGGAGTAAGAGAGAGGCATGTGGAGTGTGCGTTCCCCTTTTTTAGGAACCGTTAGAATTATTAAATCTGCCGGGCAGCTGCTTGATGTAGTTTCTGCGCGCCTGTGCGTGATGTATCTGTATATGTATTGGTGTGTCAATTGCATAGCTCGATCTTTGGAAAAGAGTAAGTGCATTGTTTCGGAAAATTCTGATAATTTCCCAATCCCAGGATCTTCCTTATTCCCAAATTGCTTCGGTATCTTGCTCCCAACAGGCGACGGTCACATTGAACCGATAAGAGAGCTCTTCGGCGGCGGCGGCGCGTCATGGATTTGTTTATACGCAAGGAACTGGTCCTGGCCAGCGGCACCCAGCTGGAGGACGCGGTGCCGCACTGTCTCAAGCTGCTGGCCTGGTTGCGCGCATGCCAGGAGGAGATGCTGTCGCAGCACCGGCGCCTGCGTCTTAGCCAGTCGCTGGTCGAGTCCATGGTGAAGGCCACCCTGTACCTGTTCGAGTGCCACGATCGTTTCGGGGAGGCACTGGCGGAACGCTGCGACTCGCATGGGTTCTTTGGTGACAAGCGGCAAGAGTGCATCCGGGAGCTGTGCGCCGGTATAGTGAGCACTCGACGTGGAGAGGAGCATGCGCCGCTGCTACATCTGATGCACAAGGCCCTGGCGGAGATTCAGCCGGCCTGGAGTGTGATTCGGGACCTGGACTGGACGCAAATGCGGCATTCGGAGGCGCTGACCAGCGAGGATATGGTCAGTGTCGATCTGCAGCAGATGCGACGCTTGGTGAAGCGTATCGGCCGGTTGGCCAGCTTGCAGGACATGGAGACAGCGCTACAGCGCTCCCTCCAGCTAATAGGCTTCCAGGTGTGGCTGCATCTCTTCCGGGAGCCCCGAGAGAGCGGCATACACCTCGACTGCCACATGCTGCGCCACATGATCTGCGATACGCTTACGGAGGGCACCTCCTCCGCCTGTGCCAGCTTCCTGCACAATATCTTCACATTCGTCGCCCTGCCCGCCAACGAGATGAGATTCTGGGCCTGCCTGGAGCATGGCCGCTTGGCCAGCAGCCTGATCGCCTACTTGATCGGCTATTGGAGCCGACAGCTGCCCTACTTGGATCTGGAGGAGATGCAGCTAACACCCGAGGCGCCCGCCCTTCAGACTGCCCAATTGCCAGTCAACGAGGCCACCTATGTCACCCATCTGATGCTGGCCCCGTGCTCCCCCTGCCGCCAGCAGTTTCGCCAGCAGCTGCGCCCACTTCTGCCCACCGCTGCCGGTGGTCAGCTGCTGCAGCTGCTCAATAAAGTCGCCTATGTGTATAGTTAAAACGACAGCCCGGCGAGCCGGGGGGTCTCTTTAATCGGTTTTGGGCAGGAACTCGCAGTTGCCGTCGACCAGACGGATCACCTTCTCGCCCTTCTCCGCCAGAATCTCTTCGATGTTGCGCTTGCCCTCGAGGTCCGTGAACCAGTTGAGGTTGTCGGCGATGAGGTGGTGATTGGAGCAGCCCTCGCAGGTGACAATGACGACGCCGCGATTGTAGGCCACCTTTGAAATGGTCTTCATGTTGCGCGTCTGGCACACCTTGCAGGTGTAGATCAGCTGCATCTTCGTCTGCAGCTCGGCCAGGGGAATGCTGTTGGTGGCCACCGTCTGGTCCGCATCATGCTGCTTGCAAGTTTTAATAATTTTTCTTATAATTTTATTGTTTTGTGAATTAGATTAATTAAAAAATCTTTTTTTTTTTCAAACTTACAACCGAATTACTGTTGTGAAAGGACCTGCACGTGCATGTCCTGCACATGCACGTGTAGTAGTGGCTATTGTTGTTGCTTCTCCCAAAAACAGCTGATTCTGTTTTGCTGGTTGCTGCAGTCAGTAGTTGCGTCCCAAACGCTGCGTTTTGTACTTTTCTCGCCGTGCCGCCCAGGGAACGTCTTCCCAGACCTGCGCTGATTGTATACAATTGTCTCAGGACACTCATTTTGTTGTGTTTAACTATTATTTCTATGATAATGATTAAATCCGATCGAACCGTGTGAAATACAGTTGTTATTAGGGATGGCACTTTGACATGTTACCAGCCAATATCAAAGCAAGCTGAGAGTTTGAGTTAAAAACCCCATTTTACGTCTTTTGTACATTGTAAAATTTGTAATTTAATTTTTAATTCTATAAATTATTCGTTTGTTTTCCAGATTTCTCAAAATTTGTCAAGCTCTTCATGCAACTATCGATAAAACCCATCGATAGCCAATTCACGTGACATCTATCGGCAGTAGGTGTCATCACTACCAGCTAGTAGAACTTATAATTTCGAATCGCAAAATCGTGGGAAAACAAATTATATAAAGCCCTAGGAGCGAGATGGCTACACGTGTGGTGGCAACAGCGACCGTGCGCGCGGTCAAGGGACGCAAGCTGATCCCGACGCGGGCCGCTTTGACCCTGGTAAGAGCCGGAGTCCCGTGGTGAAATCGGCGCGGACGAACTGATGAAGTAACAGTGCCGCCCCCCGGTTCCCGTCCTCGGTCCACTGTTTCCTCTGTTGTTTACGTTCTGTTGTTGTTGTTGTTGTTGTTGTTCCTTTTCCAGACACCCGCGGCAGTGCAACGGATCAAGACCTTGCTGCAGGATAAGCCAGATATGGTGAGTGGGCAGGGCAAAGGCAGCATCTCTTCATTCTTCAACTCGAGCTGTAATTCATATTTAAGCGCTAAGCCTTAGCTTTTTGCATATGCCATGATAAATTTTTGGGTGGTTTAACCAGATTATGAGCTACTCTGAGGTTCAAGGTCTTTCTGATTAGAATGATGGCTTTAAAGAGTGTTTCTGATAATGATAAATTCATAATCTTTTTGCTGTCTCTCCTCTTGCCAGGTCGGCCTAAAGGTAGGCGTGCGACAGCGCGGTTGCAATGGCCTCTCCTACACGCTGGACTATGCCAGCCAGAAAGGTGAGTCGAGCAGATCTTCCAATTCAAAAGGCTTTCTAAACTTACCTGTGTGTCCTGCATTCGCAACTGCCAGCAGATAAGCTGGACGAGGAGGTGATCCAGGATGGGGTCAAGGTGTTTATCGACAAGAAGGCGCAACTCTCGCTGCTGGGTAAGTGGCTCACTTAGTTAGACATTCCAATTGAATGATTATAAACTCCCCCGAATCCCGTAGGCACCGAGATGGACTTTGTGGAATCGAAGCTGTCCAGTGAGTTTGTGTTTAACAATCCCAACATCAAGGGCACCTGCGGCTGCGGAGAGTCGTTCAGTATGTAAGCCAGAGATGGAGATCCGCTGGCAACACACCCGCCTCGCAGACACCGTAAATTAACCAAGTCAAAATGGAGACCCCCTTGTAAATTCTACTTCGCAAGCGAATGCTAAATGTTAAGTTGTGTTTTTTTAGTTAAATTTTAGTTGTACAAATGCTTAGCGCTAGGTAAGTGACCCCGTGGCAGTTGTCCTCTTAGCCCTAGTTCAATATATAGACACGGAATGTTCTACAAATGATCTGGCTCCTGGTTTAATGGTTTACTCTACTTAGGACTACCGCTGGCTTAGGCCATGCGCTCCATACTCCTCGTAGTCCTCGCGCGTGTACACAAACTCATCAAAGTTGGGACTGGTGGCCACCTCCTTGCCGCCGTACCAGGCATAGCGCACCGGATCCTCGGGGCAAATGAGGGAGACCTCCAGGTCGCAGGGCACTAGAGCGCGCAGATCGCGCTTAAGGCGCGGCAGGAAGCCAGGAAACTGGGCGCTGCCGCCCACAATGAGTATGTTGAGCAGGAGTTCGCGATGCGCCTCCCAGGGGCAGGCCTTGAGGCAATCGGCCACCGCCTCGGGTATGCCCACCTGCTGGACACCAATGTCCGAGGGATTGAAGAGCAGCTCGGGCACGGTAAACCGTTCGTTGCACAGCGGCACCGACTGCTGTTGGTCCTCATCCTCGCGCGGCTGTCCCGGCACCCGGACATAGCCGCGCTTCACCGTGGTGAAGTCGGGCAGTACGTAGTCCAGCGCCACCTCGCGACGCTTCTCCTCGCTTTGGTGCACACGCATCGCCTCCTTAAAGTCCTCGGCCACGAAGCAGACATCCTCCTTGATCTGATTAACCACATGGCTCTCGTCCATCACGTTCAGCTGGCGGTAGGAGATGAGCTCCTTGAGGTGATTGGTCAGCGCCTTGCCGCCCATATCGATGCGCCGTATGCCCTCGAGGACACGGCGCCCCAGGACGAAGGGTACAATGTGCGTGAAGCTATAGCCAACATCGATAATGATGCAGTTGAGCGTTTGCATTGTGGTGCGCTCCTCGCTGTCCGCCACATAATTGAAGGCGGCCAGATCGGCGGCCGTTGTCTTGTACATGCCGCCCACGCGATACTCCTCGAACAGCATCTCCAGCATCGCCTCCTGTACGCTCTGGAAGTTCATTTGCGGCTCCGTAATCACAATGTTGCGGCCATCGAGGGTGCAACCGATGCCCTCCTTGCTGAAGATGTAGTCCCACACGGTCTTCTGGGTGTCCCAGTTGAGCAGGTAGCCGCGCTGGAAGGCCAGGATGTAGAACAGAGACGAGGTGTCGCGACACTCGTCGATTTGGTTGCCCACGAAGGCGCGACGCCGCTCGCTCTTGGCCTTCATAATACAGTTGGGCACCACCTGCGGCTCGTCCTGGTTGGCCAGTCCCACCTTGGCCGTGTGCGCACCGTTGTCCAGCACCACCACTGCGTTGGCCATCGTTATTCTATAGCATTTTCTTTAAAATGTTTAAAAAATCAAACAAAAACTTGGCTTTAGTGACGGTACGCGGCCATCGATAGGTATATGTTATCGATATGTAGGTTTTCGTGTTAAAATATCGATGTATTTGGTGTATTTGCACATCTCTAGCGCGAATTTTATTGATTCAGCAGAAGAATTCTCCGCGTAAATACCTGATCCAAGTGCTGCTCGCTGCTCCACACATGTGAACCGGCACCTGGCAGCCACCCTGCAGCACCGGATCCATTGATCCCAGCAATCTGCCGGCAGCGCCTACTAAGCAAAGCCAAAAAAATAAACCACCCCCCCTCCACCTTCACCCTTCTCGTTCTGCGGCGGCTGCAGCAAAGAAGGAAGAATTAAGAAAGAAGGGAGGGAGCAGCAGAAGAGGCGAGGAAAATGGTGGACGCCGCCAGACAAATGCTCGATGAGCTGATGGGTCGCAACCGAAATCTGCATCCCTCGGAGGCCGGCGCCAAGGTCAACTGGGAGGACCCCGAGGTGAGTTACTTAATGTCTCAAGGCTTTCTACACATGCAAAATCCTTATCACTCCCGTTCCCGTGCACACACACAGTTCTGCCAGTTCTACAATGTCAAGTTCTGCCCGCACGATCTGTTCATCAATACCCGCGCCGATCTGGGTCCCTGCACCCGCATCCACGACGAGGAGGCCAGGCATCTGTATGAGGAGGCCAGACCATCGCAAAGGAAACGGCAGTACGAGGACGAATTCTTGCGCTTCTGCAATGTAATGCTGCACGATGTGGACCGTAAGATTCAGAAGGGCAAGCAGCGGCTGCAGCTGATGCAGCGCGACCAGCCCGTTGTCCCAGCCCCGCTGAGCAGGCACCAGGAGCAGCTGGCCAATCTGACGGCGCGCATCAATAAGCTGCTATCGGAGGCCGAGGAGGCGGGCATACGGGGCGATGTTGATCAGGCCCAGGACCTGATGACCCTCTGCGATGAGCTGAAGGACGAGAGGGAGCAGCTGGTGCGGCAGTTTGAGGCCACGAGTCACAAGGCCAACAACAGTAGTAGCACCAGCAGTCTCCAGCAGTTGAGCGGGGATGAGCAGCAACCACAGTCGTTGCCCAGGAGCCCTGAAGCCAACTCCAATGAAGGTGGTCTCGTCAGGGAGGAACCCCTACTAAGCCCCGGCCAGCCTGCTGCTGCTGCTGCTGAGGCCACAGAGGCTGTAAACACATCTGCTACGGAAGAAGGTAGCGAAGGAGCTGCTCCTGCTCCTGCCACCCCCACCAGCAGCGAGGATAAACCAGAGTCCAAGCCCGCTGGCTGGTCGCACGAAGCCCTGCCGGAGAAACAGATGAAGGTGTGCGAAATATGCGGCGCCTTTCTGATTGTCGGCGATGCCCAGCAACGTATCGAGGACCATCTGATGGGCAAGCAGCATCTGGGCTATTCCAAGCTGCGCAATGCCGTTGCCGAGATCAATGAGGCGCGCCAAAAGGAGCGCGAGCAAGAGGATCGACGCCGGCGAGAGGGTCGCGTCCAGCGCTTCCACACCTACGATAACAGAAGGTAAAAAAGCTAATAGTTTAAGCTTTATTTGGGAGTGGATGAAGCTTATAAGGAGGCGCACAATTACCTTAAACCTTTTTGGTCTCGAAATAAATTTGTTTGGCAACTTGTGCCCTTGAATGTGTGCCAGAAATTCCCGCCTAACTATGTAATCCCTTGTGGATTGAAGGTTAAAAGTTCAGTTCTCTCTCTCTCAGAGAGGTTTTCTCTTTATTGTTTAAAAACCCTTTTCATCTTGCTGCTTTTTCTTCTCCAGGGACTCACGCAACAACGACTACAGGGAGCGAAGTCGCGACTATGGCCAGAATCGCCAGCCCTCAGATAGGCGACACCGTAAGTCACACTTTCCCACCCACTTGGAGTTGCACACGGCCCTCTAATCTCTAAATTCTGTTCTGCTCTCTTCACAGATCACCACAAATCGCATCACAGCTCGCATCATTCGTATTCGCGCAGTGGTGGAGGTGGCTCTGCTGGCGGAGGAGGCGGTGGCAACCGTAACAATCGTCACCATAATCATAGTCACAGCCACTACAGGCACGATAGCCGCGAAAGGCATTGTCGCAGCCGAAGTCGCAGCCGCTACTAGAGACCAAAAACCATTCAAAAAAAACAAGAAAAAAAAAGATAAAAGGATGAGAGAATAATAATAATAAAAAAAAGTCAAGTTAATTAAACAAACGCTGAGACGGGAAGCCCGAATGTTTTTGGGAAACGAAACCTTTTCTAAAAACATGAACAAGACCAACCCAATCGACACTCAATCTCCGTAAGCAGCAGCTGCCCCCGGCAGAGGCAGCATCGAGGTACCCCAAAAAAAAAAAAAAAAAAAAAAAAAAAAAAAAACAGTATATCTGAGAGCTGGCTAGAACGAGTGCGCAGAGGTGAGTCCAACACTTGATCATCTCCGTAAACGTAACACTCTCTCCGGCGCCATCGTGCGCCCCTCCACACTCCGTAGACATACTCGTACTCGTACTCGTACTCGTACCATAACTATATCTATTGATCAAGGCGACTGACTCCGACCTCCTCCTAAATGTTGTAGTCTTTTCGGGGGTCCTTTGTTGATTCGATTTTAAAAAAATTAACCAGAAAACCAGCAAACACAACAGGTATTTTATTTCTTGTTAAGCTTTATAAATATATTGATGGATTTATGCTTAAATGAGTGACTTTCTTTACTTTTTTTTCTTAAATTAAATTGTGCATTTTACAGGTCGATAAAATTTTTAAAACAATTGCTGAACCAAGAACCGGAATATACATAATTTTCCAAAGGTTTTTGATGCCTTGAACTCAAATGCGGTCTTAGAAAATGTTTTATATGTCAGGTTTTTGAGTTATTCCATTAATATAAACTTTTATTTTTATTTGTTTAATTTATTTATTTTTTATTTTATTTTATTTTTTTATTTATTTTATTTTATATATTTTATTTTATTAATTTTATTTTATTTATTTTATTTTATTTTATTTTTTTTATATTTTATTTATTTATTTATTTTTTTTTAATTTTATTTTATTTTTTTTTATTTTTTTATATATATATTTTATTTTATTTTTTTTTATATTTTTTTTATTTACTACTTTTTTTATTTATTTTTTATTTTTAATAATTTTTTAAAAGCCATTGTTATATCAAAAAATACTGTTCTTGACCTCAAAATAATTTTTTATATTTATATGGATCTTTGAGATTTCGTCTTTTAAATTTATATATTTTCCACAATTTTTTTGTTCGTCAAATTCAATACTCTCAGAAATATTAGATAAATATAGATAAAAATTCAAGAGATATCGGAGAACTTTAATATATTTTTTTTTTTTTCAAATTTTAAAAACTGATTTTTAAAAGCAAAAACAGTTCTTTAAATGAAATATATTGGAGTTTCAGAACCTTAAAAGTACCCAAAAAACCGTATTCTCTGCGCTTTTAAGTTGGAATATTTTAAAACTGTATAGAAAATTTGTATTCAAAATTAAAGGAAAACTAAATATTGCGGTTCTTGGATTTAAAAAGCTGTTGACCTGTTTTTTTTTACCATAGATATAGTAAAATATACTAAAACACCTGTAGAGTGTCTATAGTAGAAGCTATCTGCTTTTGTAGTGTTACTCTCAGGCTACAGGATCAGGATATGTAGGCGGATAATTAGTTACTTGGGTCCCGTGGGGATTTGGGTTGAGACGGAGCGACGACGACGACGGGACAGTGACTGTACCAGGTATTTACCAAGCCTTACTCCTTATCTCTTTGCGCTTAACTAACCAAAAACAAAATTAAAACCCATTCACCACGCATCTCATGCAATCCCCTGCACACTCCAAACCCCACACCACACACCAAAGACACACACACGCCTCCTCCTCCACATGAATTCCAAACGATAAACAAGGAATGTAAATATATGTATATACTATATAGCGACTTGGAGAGAGAGACTCGAACTGCATGTGCTTTGGCTTGGCTTGGCGAATGGGTTGCTGGGTGTGGTGTGTGTTTGTGTTTGGGAGATCCTAGTTCTGAATTCCGTAAACCGTAATAGTTGTAGTAGGAGTACCTAGCATTAAGGCAGATGAGAAAAAAGAGTGATAATGGAAGTAGCTTCTACCCTTTTAAAGCTTTTCTCCGATTTGGCGATATCCATAATTTTTATAATAATATTTCCTTCAAATATGTTAAGTAGATAAAAAGAGTAACCGAAATGTTTGCCAGGATATTATTTATGTTCTTCAATTTATTATCTTATTTAATTTATTGAACTCTATTTATTCATCCTAAAATATCATCATTTAGACCTTACACTTCCATTGTCACTTGAGCCAGTAGGTTCCATACCTTTGGCCTAACCTACCCTACCCTTAGACCCTCACAGGGTATTATCATTTTAGTCAGAAGTTTGAAACGCAGTGAAGGAGTCATTTCCGACCCTATAAATCATATATATTATTGATCAGCATCAACAGCCGAGTCGATCTAGTCATGTTTGCAAGAAAAATAAAATTTTCAAATTTTTCAAAATTTTATAAGGGGTTACATCGTTAAAATTCTCAAAAAAAATTTACAAAAAATTAAATTTATAAAGACTTTAAATTTGGTTTGCAGATTTATTAAGCCTTCAAAAACTAAGACAAAATCGTTTTCCAAATTGAATTTAATATATTTTTGACTAAGTTAAAGATTTTTAAAATTTTGATTTTTTTTTTCCAAAAATAAAAAAAAATCATTTTTATAAAATCTTAAAATCAAAATTAAACATACACACATACATATATCCTCCTTGTCATTTTTGTGGTGTCAAATCCGGCCCCATCCCACTCCCACCCTTCAGCACTACCCTATACCGTCTTATAGTTAAGAGACAAGAAACTACTACTAACACCCAGCGAAATCTTCAAGTCAAGATTCCAAGACAACCAACAAGGCCACGAGGTAATTGCAACGATCGTTAATTCGCATTAAAATAATAATCAATAGACATAGGCAGAGGGAGGCAGAGCACATAGCACAGGCAGAGAAAAAGAGAGAAAGAGAGAAAGAGAGAGAGTGAAAGAGAGAGAGAGTTCGAGTTCCCAAATCCAAAACTACACCTGTGTGTCCGTCCATATGTTACCCCCAAACATCCTCTTCGCCAAACAGGTAAATTTCGAACGAACTAAATAGGCCCAAAAGCAAAAACCTACATATATGAATGGTATTTGTACCCCCAACACGCTGTATGTAGAGCTGGAAATCAAATCTATTAATCGATATACAATTTCTGAATCGATTTAATCGAAAAAAGTTCTATGCATTGAAAATTTTTAATTATAATTTGAAAAATATATATTATATATCGAGATAAAATCCAAAGAATCATAAAATTATAAATCTAATTTATTTAATTTAAATATTTCCCTTTTCGATTTTTATCGATTTAAATCGACTTGGAATTTTGTTAGAAAAAATCGATTTCCAGCTCTATCTGTAACTGTGATGTTCATGCCACACCATCACAACACACCCCAGAGGATCTCCGCATATAACAACCATACATATATGTATATATAAATATATATCGTCTATATGTGCATCTGTGTGTACCCGACTTAGTTTAAGCCACAGAGTGTACTAACTATACTGCCTAGCTCCCTCAACTCATACGTTTCACTCTGGCACACATTTCAGGTGCAACGCAGGAGACGATTGCAGGATGTATGATGATGATGATGACCAACGGAATAGGAAATGAGGTGTTGAAGATGATTTGTTTTAGAAGAAGAGCCAACCCAGGTAACTTCTATGCCACTCCTCTCCCCACACATAAATGTTTCTTCAAGACAGACACAATGCGGCGGCTCCCAAACTATCAACGATCAACGAACGAACACGAATGATCACGAATGAACTGATCCTGGATCAGTGATCGCAGTACAGAGAGTGAAAGAGAGAAGGGAATGAGAAGAAGAAGAGGCAGAAGAAAGAACCGTGTAGAAGCGTATTAGGCATGAATGATACCTACCAAAACGAGGTGAATTTCTCAATTTCTCTCATCTATACTTATAAATTATCTATAAATCCCCTGATACCACAATCCCACCTTTGCCCCAATATCCCACATTCTGCGATCAATTCATATATAGAGAAGATGTTGTTCCAGCAAGTACATCCCATATTCCCCCATTCACCTATCCCCCATCCAAAGTTCCTTTTTCGGTTATTATTAATTCACCTAGCGCAAATTAATCAATTGAATTGAATCGAGCTCCCCTTTGGGGGGGCGCAAAAAGCAAGCAAATAAGCAGAAAAGTAAAGTATATTTAGTCTAACCCAATCAAGAAATTCGATGATCGATCGCCTGTAGTCATGTAACGATGTTTTTAATTATGAATTACGATGATATATGAGTAAGGTTACCCACATTCTACATATATGTATATCTATATATATATCTTAATATATGTATATATACATATATATTGAGAAAGACTCGCAATAATTTTCTAATAAAGATCAAAGCAAAAAACCCGAAAACAAAGACATGTAGTTTTTTTTGTCCCCTCTCCCATTTTCAAAGTCCTTGTTTTTTGTTATAACAATAATCCGCTTGTGTATATTTATTAATGTATACGTATACATAGATTTAATATTAATAATAATAATATTTATAAATTTGTTTTGCCTTTTTTTACTGTATGTATTTGCCTTTGTTTGTTAAGTTTAATATCTACAACGATGCTTATCGAAAAAAAAAAATCGGAAAATATCGAAAATATCGAAAACATCGATTCTTTTCTAGCTTGTTTCGTTTCAAACTAGGTTTATTATCGCTTATCGATGCTTATCGATTTCAGCATACAACAAAAAAAATCGGAAAATATCGAAAACATCGATTCTTTTCTAGCTTGTTTCGTTTTAAACTAGGTATTATTATTATTACATTTAAGCAAATAGGAAATGGTAAAGAAAACAGGGGGGACTTGAGCAAATATCATATAAATTTAAAAACAGACACAAATTAGAAAAGCCAGTCAAGGGTTTAATGGGTGAGGCATACACATGGTACATGGTAATTAAACCATGACTACAGTTGTTTCGGAAACATAACAATTTTATCGAGCCTAAACTAATTAAATGCAATGCACACCGTCTGAACTGGGTATTTACTTCCAAAGTATTTTTTTAAATTAAAGAAAGTTTACTGAATCATTTCACAAAAGAGATGTATAAAAATGGGTTTTTTATTACCAAATAATAATAATAATAATAAACGTAGTTGTATAATATAAGGGGGATACATAATGGTATAATAATAGTGATTAAAAAATAGATATATTTGCTTTTCGGAAAAAAATTGAGTACAAAAAAAAAAAAATAATAAAGATTGCTTTTTTGATATTTCCGATTCTTAACAGTAAGCTAATATGTAAGTGTCTGTTTAGCTTTTTAGGCACACTGTACACTGCATCCGACTTGAGGACAAGTCCTCCTGGAGTGGGGGGGGGTTTAGTTACAGGCTAAATACCTAGAAAGTAGCAAGTAGCAGGGTGTGTGTGTTTGTGGAGAGCTTCCGAAAAGCACCAACGGTCTAGGCCTCCGTCTCAGAATCCAGGCTGCCGCTGCTGCTGCTGCTGCTCTTCCTCCTCCTCATCATCATCATCATCAGCCATCGTGAGACATCTGCGACTGAGGCTGCCGTCTGAGCTCCTCTGCTAGTGACAATGCTCCGTAACATCCACAATGACCGATTTCTTCCAGCAGAAAAGGAAGTAGCCAACGGCGGCACCCAGAACCACCATCAGGCAGAGCCAGACGTTGTAGGTCATAAAGATCAGCATGAGCAGGAAGGAGAGCGTGACCTGGAGGACGTGCAGCAATGTTTGCAGCAAATGGTTCACCGACAGCATTGAGGGTCTAAGCAGCGTTTGAAAAAAATCTTAATTAGAATTTTAATTACAAAAAAAACAAACCCGAAAAAAAGAAGGACAAGAACAAAGACTGTACAAGATTTGAAATATTTCAAAAAATAATCAACAAGGGTGGGAAGATGAACAATTGAAAGTAAACTAAACAACATAAGCTTTGGGGTTTTTTTGGGGTACCAAAACGGAGCGATACTTACGGTTGCTTGTGCACAACTTCGCCCACGTATCTAAAAGGATCGATCGAAAGACACACAGGATTGCAGATTGCAGATTGCAGATTGCAGATACAGGAATTAGTTTTTTTTTGTCGTTATAATCACAGATTCGCATGAATCATTTTACAAATAACAATTACGAGGCAGCAGCGCATGAGATTGGATATTGGATAGCATATTGGTTTTTGTGGATGGTTTGCATTTACAAATGGAACAACGGCGCATGATATATATACATATATATATATAGCATTTTGGATGGAGCAGGATGAGGCGGTTGGCAGAGCGAGCGAAAGAGAGAGAGAAAGTAGAAGTAAAACATCAAGTTTCAAAAATATATACAACAAATATAAGGGAAAACAAAAACAAAGCGTAAGGCAAGTAAAACGCTCGGTGGTTTACTCACTGCACGGGCGAGGGAGCCGCCGCCGCCGGTGAGGGCAGACGCGGCGCTTCTGGATTTCGTTGTGGCCCCGTCACCGGACGATACTCCATCAGGTTGTATGTCTTCCAAAACAAATATTCCCGGTAGTATTTCAGGCCCTCGTACATCAAAGCCAGCAGAAAGATGGCTATCATGGAGCCCACCAGTCCGGCCACCGTTTCAATGTGCCACCAGGAGAACAAGATGGTCTCGTTGTAGCCAAAGTGGAACTGTAAAGGGGGAGCATCATCTCTCTCAGCTTAGAGAGCCGGCCAGCAAAAAAGATAACAAAGATTAAACCCACCGCCATGGGCATCATGTGCTCCATTCCGGTTCCCGAGCCGCCACCTCCATGATTGTGATGGACATGGCCAGCATGGACGTCTGTGTCCGGTATCAGATCGAACAGAGAACCAGGATCCGAGGGTGCGGCCGTGGCTGCCAAGGCTCCACTGGGATCGTGATGCATGCCCGCATGATCGTGATGCATCATGGAATGATCTGTGGGGGGGGTTAGGGTTAGGGTTAGGGAGGTAACTCCAACTCCCAGGGGAAGAATGTTAAAGGACTCACCAACTCCTGCACTGTGGTGGGCGTGGTCCATGACTTTTGTTGCTAGCTAGAGACGTTTCAGAGGATCAGCTGCTGCTGCTGCTGTTAATGGCTGTAAAGCAGAGTGAAAGTTGCATTAAATCTTGGCCAACACAGCTGCGGTCAAGGGAATAGCTCCCATAAGGAGTTGGTTACATTTTGTTTCACAGTTTCTACTGTTTCTACCTCAATTGTGTGTGTGTGGTATGTTCAACCTACATAAGTCCATTAAAACCCATTCAACCCTATATTTCAATTAGAAAGTCGAATCTCTCAAGACAAAAGGCCAAAAGTGTGAGAGAGTGTGCCCCTGCCCTTCCCTTTCACATCCAAAGACCATTCCCCTGCCCAGGGGAATGCGAATTGCAAAAGCGAAAACGAAAACGAGGGCATTTGTAATGAAAATTCCAGGCATAACTCCACCCAGCCAGCGTTTTCCGTCTTCCGTTGCTTCCCTCCCATCATCGTTCCCCCCTCCTCCTAACATCTCTCGCCTCACGTCTGACCTTGCTTTATAGCCTGGATTCACCGACTGCTCCAACTGCTGTTCCACTTCTGCAATGGGAACAACTTGTCGCTCGAAAAACACACTTGCTCGGTAGCTCCCGCCGCCAGTGTCTGTTTAAGCTTTGTTTGTGGTTCACCGCACTATATCGTAAACAGATTATATACTATATAGATGGGGTACATATCGAGGCGGGGAGTGATAAGGGGCGAGAGACCGCAGCAGCCACAAAAAAAAAAAAGGAAAATTAATCAGGGAAATATGTTCGCGGCACTTGTGGCAAGGCAACGCAAAGCTGGCTGATAGCGCACTCGCAGGAAGTGAGGTTTTGTGGCAGAGACTATCCTGATATCATCATCCTAACTGCCTGTAGCTTCCACAATTATAAAGTTAGCAACAAAAAAAGGTAAATAAATATTCAAAAAGGTCAAAATACATGTGAGTATTAAGTTTCAGATCGATTCAATTGAAAATATGCAAAATATAATTTATAAAAGTTACGAAAATACATTTTTCCTGATCCTAAAACTTTAAAACGTAAAGTATACATAGAAATGTTAATATCTAGTATATATTTGTTGCTCTCCCTCACAAAGATAATAAACAAAATGCAAAAAACGGGGGGAAATAACGCACACAAACACACGAAAACCCGCAGATTTCAGCGAAACGATAAAAACACGTATACGCCACCGACATCGTCGTCATGTTTGCAATTAATCTCCACAAAAAAACCATTGTACAATCACGAAGAGCATTAGAAAGAATCGTGTCTATAAAATCTCTCCATCTCTGTTAACCCCTTTGGTTACCCCGAAACCCTTCTAAATCTAAAGTGCAGCCACGACTAGTTAATATGCTCTCTGCCGAGATCTGGCGCGGAATGGAATGCTATAACCTTGGAGCGAATCGAACTGGACCGGACTGGCACGACTGGTTAACTGGTTAACTAACTGCTTGGCTGCCTCTTTTGCGTTTCTGGGCCCCAAACGAAAGGAAAATCAACTCCGCTGCTGCCGCGCCTCTATATGTATCTCTTAACACCAGATAGGCACCACAGTACAAAAAGAGATCTACGCGGAAGCCGGAGACTTTCAAAATATCTCATTATTGGGAACATAATTGCCACTTTTGGCTGCAGCAGCGAATCGGGCTTTGGATTTTGTAATACCTTATTGGGTCAGTGGCGGAGGCACATAACGGCGCTAGAGGGGGTGCTGTTGCTAGACAGTAAAGTCATAAAATAATACAGATTTTAATCGCATGTAAATAAAATATTATATTAAAATAGTGCAAGTACAACAAGACTTTTATAATTGTATAACTAAATAAACAAGTAAATAAATAAATATTTGTTTAATTTTTAAAATAAATAAATGGGAAATTAAAAAAAAAAAACACTAATATAAAAAAAAATATGAACACCTCAACCCAAGGCGTTCAGTTTCAAGTAAAGAATAATTTCGGATGCTGTGAAGGAGTCATTTCCGACCCCATAAATCATATATATTCTTGATCAGCATCAATAGCTGAATCGTTTGAGCCATGTACGGAGGTAAAAAAATTTTACCAATTTTTTCGAAATTTTATAAGGGGTTACATCGTTAAAATTCCCGAAAATTTAAAAAAAAATTAAATATTTTATAGATATAAAATGTAGTATGCAGATTTATTGAATTCATAAAAACTAACATAAAAAAGTTGTCCGAATGAAAATTCATGCTTTTTTGGACGAGTTATGGAGTTTAAATCCTATAAAAATCCCTTAACAGAAATTGAAGTGATCCTTAAGGAATACCTACATTTTTAGGCCCCGTTTAAATGTCATCGTCCCCCTTTCACCACGTCCCTGTGCTAAACACCAACCTAACCAGTTGATACTCTCCCTCTCCGTCTAACACTCTCGCTTTCAATGGGGGGCATTAACTGCATTAGCAACTTTACCCCGATCTCTTCGTCTGCCCCACTATCTCTTATTTGCATGGACGTGGAGTGCAAATGCTCTCGCACACACAACCCTCTCTCCCCATTTGCGAAATGTCAAATCGTGACTGGCATGGACTACAAAAACCAAGCATAAAGATAAAATAAGCAAGAGAAGAGCAACGGAGAACGGGAGTGAGAGAGTGTATTTGCTTGGTGCGTGAGGGGCGGGGGGCAGGGGGCTGTTATATCACAGAGTGAGAGTGATCTAAATTCGAATATCAATCAAAAGGGGAACCCACAGCACACACACACACACACACAGACAGACACATACACACTAATTGTGCGTGTAACGGTATTAATTGTCAACCGACTGATAAGCGATCGGCAGCACTGATAATCGCAATCGGCATGCAAGCGCTGATTATCGATAAGAGAGCTGTTAAGCTCTTCTTGTTCTTGTTTTGTTTTTGGTTCGAACTTGGAATTTTTGTTGTTGTTTGTGCGCTGCATACCCTTCCCCTTCCCCTACTTACTGCAGTTGCTGTTTCAGTTGTTTTCTTTGATGCTGTTGCAATGTTGCCGGTGAATAGAGCGAGTATCGCGCGAATAGTGGTTTCAACGGAATGTGTATGTAGCTAAAACAGAATCAACAAATAAATGCCAATAAACCACAATTGCCAGCAGCAGCAGCAGAGAGTATAGAACGGAGTACAATGGCAAAACTGAACGAATGGTAGGCGGTAGCAGCTGTCGCCGCGCTTCCAACACCGCCGCCCCCCCGCCGTTGTCCACACAGTCACAGTCTCTGTTTATTACTTTGTTGCTGGGCTTTTTGCACTAAATCGCCTGCACATGCACACACACACACACACAAACACACGCACAACAAATCACTTTATCGCTTAGCATATGCTTAGCTTTGCATGGGTGGGGGGAGGGGCAGGAAGATAGAAAAGCAGCAGCCTCATCTGCGATGGGGACTGGGAGAGTAAGCGGAATTTATTTCACGGATTTACTGTGTTATCCAATCGCACATGTGTATGGGTGTGCAGCTGTGTGTTCGGCACGATTAAAGCAGAGAGAGAGCCTTTCGTGTCAATCGTTTGCCTTTACTTGTCCTTAATCCTTTCAAGCTTACTTCCTGCAGCTAGATTGGCGTGAAATCAAAAAAACAAAACAAAATCCGCACGTCCGCCCGCAGACAACTTGTTCCGACGAATTTGTTGATGAATTAACATATGTTTTTTTTTATTCATTTCAAACCGCACAAGAAAAGCACTAAAAAACGCCAAAAATCGAGCCGAGCCAAACTGGGCTTGATCAAAGTTCGATAGTCTTGTCGCACACTTTTACCAAGCCCCCGGGGCCTTTCACTCTTTGAATTCACATGTGTTTATTTAAAATTGATTAGTTTATTACCAAATAAGTGAAAAGCACAACAGCTGCGACCTCAGTGTGTGCACACCTCCGAACGGAAAATCGGTCCAAGCTATCGATAAACTGCAGTTATCGAGCCTTTACCACCGCCACCAACCAGCAGGCGAGTGTTTGTGCGTAGTAAATTTTAAAAACATTGTTTATTGACGTTTAAAGGCAAGGTTAGTCTGCAATTCAGCCACATTTTAGGCGATATTAATAGCCCAACTACTTGTAGGTGGTTTGCAACCTCTAAACGATAAGCAGCAGCCGACGGACCAACTTGGACCAAAACACGTGCAGCGGCGCAGCAAAACAAATCTTAAATTCACGTTGCAACAGGTGAACTATACACACACGGCCGCAAGATGGGAATGGTACAGAAGCGCAAGAAGATGCACTATGGCGACACTCACCTGCAGCGCAGGTGGCGCGTGCGCAATCGCCGTCGCGACCTCGACCAGATCGACGACGACATGCGCACCAGAAGCGCCGAGCTGATCAACCAGAACGTGGACCTGGAGAAGCCCGGCTTTGCCCAATTCTACTGCGTTCATTGTGCCAAGTACTTTATCGATGACACCGCCATGCAGGCGCATTTCCGCACCAAGGTGCACAAGCGACGTCTCAAGGCGCTGGAAACGGAGCCGTACACCATCGAAGAGTCGGAACGGGCCGCCGGCCGGGGCAGCTTTGTCAAGGCCAAGAAGCGAACATTGGAGACACAGCCAACCAAGGAGGAAGTAATTGCCGGCAAGCGCATCAAGGTAGAGGAAATTCCATCAACAGTCGATGCCGACGACAAGCCCTCCACATCCAAGGCGAAGCGCAAGAGGGAAGAGAAGATGGAAACATAGTCGGGGAGAGGGATTAACCAGGTATCTACCTAGATTAATGTACAACCTTCTTGTACAGCCTTTCCTTTCAACTCTGTTCTATAGAATGTCAAACGTATAAATATATTTTCGCTTCTACATTTGTTTTTATAAATATAAAATATAAATTCCCAGGAAGTAAATAAAGCTCCACTGACTTTCCTCGGTATAAATATATTTGTTGATTCTTTATATAATATATATATCTCCGTTCACAATTTCGCTTGATACATACAAATAGATGATATACTTAGGTGTTAGCTATAGCTATTCGAACTATACAACATGAGGATGCCCATGCCCTTCTTGCACTTGCGTTGCCTCTACGATTCTCCATTATATATATATATATTTCACAATTCATTATCTTTCACTTCTTTTTTTTTATTTTTGGTATTCCTTTCCTATTGTTCATGATATATCAAAAAAAAAAAAAGAAAAAACATTCCTACAAATCTAATTTTGTGTTGTTGCGGGACCCTAAGCAGCTTGAGGTAAGTCGGATGCGCACTGGGCACGGTACACTGGACTGGATTTCGGGCGCTGGATGCATGAGATGATATATGGGTGTGCGTGCGTGTGTGTGTATGTACAGTGGTGATATGTGCCTTATCTATATACAAATGACGAGACTGGGGTGTATGAGGACTAGTTCAATAATTTGTTGTTGATCGCCGTCTGCTGCTGGAGCTCCAGATCTGCCTGCTGCTGCTGCTGCTGCTCCGATGTGACCATCTGCTTGTGATAACGCTGGCGTCGCACCTTTCGCGGCTGCTCGGCCACCTCCTCGGCGGCCTCTGTAAAAAACGGATGCTGCAGTGCCTCGGCGGCAGTGATACGCTTGTGGGGATTAACCTCCAGCAGGCGGTGCAACAGATCGTAGGCGCTGGCCGGAAAGCATTCGTAGGCGTCCAGCGGCTCCGTCACATACTCGCTGTCGTCGCACAGGCAGTTGAAGAAGTACTGGTCACAGTTGCGGCACACCTCGCACCGTCCGTCGGCGGACTCGTGGCTCTTTAGCAGCTTGGCGTCACTGAAAACGGTTCGGTGGCGAAAGCGCAGGCACAGCTTGCGCAGATTTAGAGGCCTCGACCGCTGGCTGAGCGTGATCATGCGGTCGAGGGCCAAGGCCGTTTTCCGGATGGCCTGGTCACCGAATATGGTTACGATTTCGGCCAGGGCAATGAAATCGTTGGGCGCCTTGAAGAACGGATACACCGAGGACATGATGGACAGAAAGATCACGCCAGCTGCCCACACATCCACGGCTGTGGTCTGGTCCGGATACTTGAGCAGCACCTCTGGCGGCCGATAGCCCGGTGTCCCAGCCCGGGAGGCGTGCACCTCCTTCTTCATCAGACAGTTGAGGCACACGGACGGATTGGCAAAGCAGAAGCACTTGGAACTATTGGCAGATGCTCCCGATGCGCTCCTGTTCGTGTTGTACTTGCTGCCGGAGGCCGGAGTTGAAGCTGCGGACTGATCCTGCTGCGGCACCTGCTGCGGCTGTTGCGGCTGCTGCTGCTGCAGCATTGTGGTCGGCTGCTGGTTGGGATTCGATCCATCGGCGGGCTGCGCCTCTCCTTGAGCAATCTCGTTGACCGGTTTCAATGGCATCTTGGTGCCCTCCTCGTGTAGTCGCATCCGTTTCACAGCGCCACCCAAACCGGCGTCCGCTTGGACATTTGCCTGCACTGCCTCCGTTTCCCGTTCCCGTGGCCGCTTGCTGTTGTTGTTGTTGTTGTTGTTAACTCCTGGATTAGCTACGGCGCCCATAACCGGCGGATTCACATGCTGGGCCAGGCCAAAATCGACAAGAAGGAATTCGCGTCGTCGCCGGTTGTACAGGAAGTTGCTGGGTTTCACGTCGCGGTGGATGACATCGAACTTGTGGACATGCCGCAGGGCCACCAGCAGATTGCGCATATACAGCCGGATCTCTGGCACGTCCATCCGCGTGTAAAAGTCATGGAAACGGTCGTGCGGCATGTAGGGCATCACGAAGGCGGCGGAGGCGTCGCAGCGCAGACAGCAGTGGATGCCCACGACGTTCTCCGTGCCCCTGCAACAAGAAAGAGCGAGATGGCGATTAGCGAAATTCCTGTTAGTTCCTGTTAATTCCTGTACTAGGCCCCCTCCTCTCCCACAATCTTTCTCTCTCTTGCTCTTTATTTACCATAATTGTTTGGGAGAGTGCTATTTTTAAAGACAATCAAATTAAATTTTATAAAATACGATTTAGTTAATCCTCGTTAGGATTGATTAAAGTCTTATCAGACAACTCAGGGCCTTTGATTTGTGCCCTGTAGGTAAACAACACAGATACACCCACCCACACGCACACACCTGTGCTCTCCTGCCCACTGTGATTGCGTGCGAAGGAGACAGAAAAGCTTCGACGACGACGTCACACGCAGAACAGTGCTGGCAATTTAGAAAGTTAATAGCCAAATCAGGGTATTTACAATAACAATTCGCAAGGATTTTCAGGCTTTCCTAGCCCCTCTAGCCGGCTGCGTATCACTGGAACAAACCGAGAGCGATGGAGAAGATGCGAGATGGCGATGGAGAGTCATAATTATTGTCGCTGTGACGCAATTGGCTGAGGAATTTGCGCAAATCGCTTGAATAGACACAAACGGGAGAGGCGGGGGCGAATGGGTGGTGGGTGGTCAGTGGGCTCAGGAGCCACCCGGCTAATGTCAAACATAAACGCAACGCCCACATGCGACTGCTTTAGCTCTCCCTCTCTGTAATGCGTATTATTTAGCCAGCTTAGCTGTGTCTCCAGCTCACCGGGCAGTTTGAGGCGGTATTGAACGGATTCGGATTCAGATTCGGGTTCGGGTTCAGCCTATGCGTAATCTAATCTCTAGCTGCTGGCAACTGCCGGCGGGCAATCGATATCAGACGGCTGGCTGGGATTGCAGGATTACACATACGCATATGTATGTATGTACGTACATGTATGTGCGCGCTGTAAACAAACATTACAGCCGTCAAGGGCCAGAGCGGGACGGACTGAGAGAGCTGTGCGCGGCATTGTAACTGTAAATGGGCACGTGAATGGCGTGTGAAAGTGCAATAAACGAACGTCTGTGTATGTATGTTCGTTCGTTTGTTCATATGTATGTATGGATGTGGGGCTCCCCCCTCTCGCCACCCTGCCTTGTTCGTGCGGCCGGCAAACTGAAATAAATTGCTATGACGTATGACCGGCTGACGTCGGTTAACGGCGTTTGACGCAGGCGAGGACGAAAGCCGCCGCCGCCCGTCCATGTGTGGGTGGCCGGCCTCTGTGTCTGTGTGTGTGTGTGTATGGGAGTCAGGACGGTGGGCCCCAAGGGTTTATGGGCTAAGATAGAGGATAAAGAACCTACCCCATTTTGGTCATGCACTGCAGCTCCTTCATTATCCGATCCGGATGGCTAGTGGGTATGTGATGTTTGATGGCAAACTTTCGCCGCAGGCTCTCCGGTAGATTCGCCTCCCGTCGCATTGTGGCCAAGAGCACGGTGCTGAAGGTACCATTCCCGATGCGACTGTGCACATCGAATAGCTGGCCCACATCCGGAATGCGCACAAGAAGATCGGCAATGGCCTCTGCGAATTGATTTAGGATTAGCACTAAGACGCACAATTTCCCGGCTCATGCTTACCTTCGCTCTTGTTGCGCGGTGGCTTTATCTGGCCCGATCTGGGCGTGGTGGGCAGTGTGTCCGCCGCCCCTACACTTACTTCGCTAGCCACCGGCGGCTGCTGCTGTTGCTGTTCCGAGTTAGCCAACTGCTTGGCTTGCAGCTGCTTCATTGCAGCGGCGCCAGTGGGGCCAGGCCCGTGTCCCGTACTAATGGTATTAGGGTAGTACTGCTGCTGACGCGCTCCCCTCCAGGCCGCCGCGCCATTCGCATTGGCATAGACATGGCCCGGACTGGCCAACGCCGGCATGGCCGCCATTCCCTGCTTTGGCCGACGCTGCTGTGGCTGGGGATGATGGAAAAGCGCCTGCGAGTGAGGCGATTGCTGCTGATGGTGTTGGTGTGGGTGGGGATGATGGTGATGATGCACGGCGGCCAGCTCGTGGTAGATGACGCGCTCGCCCATTCCCTGGCGCTCGGCCGCTTGTTCTCAGTGTCCAACGTCGTCAGATGGCAACGGTTCCTGGGCATCGGCGCTGCAGTTCGTTGAGAGTCTCTTCTAGCAATCTGTGGCGTTTGTCTGCCGTGCTCCTCGCGGTGTTTTCTGAAAGCAGTCAAATTTAGACATAAAATTTGGAAATTTAGAAATTTTGTTTGCAACTTTGCTATTAGATCTGTCAAACTGTAGCAGCCTACTTACTATCAGTTTCCGTCTCGTCTCGTGGTGATTCCAGAGCCAATTGCGACTCCGCGCTCTTGCTGCGCCGCCCTTCAATCCCGGAACTATGGCAGTGGCGCAGCTTCCGCTGGGTTCTGTTGCGAATCCCCGCTGTTACCGGCTGTATTATCTAATTCGCGGACAGATGCTGATGCTGATGCAGCTGCTGCTGTTGCTGCTTGCTGAATTTCACGGCGGCACAAAACAAAGTGAAATGAAGAGGTTATTTTGTTGTTGAGGCAGCAGTGTGGCCAGTTTGGATTATTTTGGGACAGATTCGCGGCTTCTGGGCTCACTAAAATAATCTATCGTACAAAAATGATCGCAATATCGATAACTATCACGACATAAATATATCGATATATTGATATTTTGATGTATTTTCACATCCCTAGAAAAAAAACAGACAGAAACAGAAATAGCGCAGCAACCAAAATAATAACAATTAATAATACTAAGTGTCCGCTGAACGATTACACAAAAATAACCGAAACGCCCGCTAGCCAGCCACCCAGTCTAGCTAGTACTAGTTTTTTTTTTTGTTACGTTTTATTGGCAACAAACAGTCGTCTTCGTCTCTCTGGGATAATTTTTTTTTTGTTTGTTGCGACGCATAAATCCGTTATTCTTAATCGATATAAGTTTTAACGGGCGTATTAAGAAAGCAAATCAAAATACAACAAATAAAGAAGATCATTTGGCCACTTTAATGTCGCAGTTAATTTTTGTGAAGCAACAATAACAATAACAACAGCAGTAGCAACAAAAATCGTAAACGAAAAGAAACGAAACGAAAAATAGAAAAATAAAACGTACGACGCAGTCTGTCTGTATTGGTGGTGTGTGCGTGAGTGTGTGTGTCCGTTGTGCTGGCGTTCGAGTGTACGAGCGAGCGAGCCAGCAATAGGGCGGCAGTGGCAGCGAAAAGAGATTTTCGACATCATTTTTCTCTCGACAATTTTCAAACAAAAACTCAAGTTTTTTAACTTGAAGAAGGGGAGTTCGAAAAGGCGTAGAAAAGCTGAGAATTAAGTCCAGAACACTCCAATCGGAGGGCGTGGCAAAGACGGAAAGAAAGAAGGCGTAGAAAACAGAAGAGGCAAGAGGAGAATAAGAGGGAAAAGCAAAACGCAGTTTTGAGATTGTTGCTGCTGCTGCCGCCTGCAACGAAACAGAACAGAAATAATATAAATAATACAAATAATAATACAAGAGAGGCTCCAACAAAAGCAACACCAAAAAGGAAATCAACAAAGGCAAAAGCAGAAAACAAAAACAAAAGCCACAGAGAACGAGAGTGTAATCGAGAGAGCAGCAGCTGAAAACATATGATTTTTGTTTGTGTTGTTGTTTTTGCGCGCGCTCTGCGGAACGAGTGAGAAGTGGAACGCGAGGAACAACAGGAACGAGTGGCATTTGTTGCTGTTGTTGTGCTTCAGCTGCTGGCTGATTCAACCAACGGAACAGAAACAGAAACAACAACGCAAGTGGTAAGTTCTTCCTCTTCTAGCAGTTGTTTTTGTTTGACGCGCAAAAAAAATTGAAAATCGTGTATTTAAGGAATCGAAATCGTATGATGGAACTTAGGTAAAAAAAAAAAATGCAAAAAACAACCTCCATTTATGCAACTATTTGTTTATTGTTTCTCTGTCGAAATCACAGACGTGTAAATTGTGCAAACAAAGAGCCAAAGAATAGAGCAAGAGAACGGAAAAGAAGCTCTCGACGGAGGGAGAGTGAGAGACAGAGGGAAAGAGAGCAGAAACATTTGCTGTTATTTAAATGTCAAAAGTAGTGGAAATTTTGTTTTGGCTTGTGACGCGAAAAAAATATTATTTCAAAACACAAACAATGAAGGGGGAAAAAAATCACACAGATACATTCGCTCGCTCTCCCTCACTCGCCCCCTCTTCTCACGCACACAGGCCAACACAATCTATATGTACGTGTATGTGCGCATTAGATGGGCAACAACAAAACGGTGGAAACGGACTGAAACTAAATGGAACGAACTGATAGTGAACACATTAAGCACAGTGGAGTGGGCAGAGAAAAAGTGACTAAAAATTCGTTTTATTATAGTGAAAATGCTCTTGTTGAGTTTACAATTTACATCGAAGCGGTCAAAAAAGGACGTAAATTTAATTTAATGGTTTTAATGCATGATATTTGAGTTACGTTTATTAAAGCTCTTAGATTTCATACCACTGTACGATGCTGTAAGTGTGCGAGAGAGGACAACAACAAAATTTCGTTGCAGCTGAGTTGCTCTCCATGCATTTGTGTGCATTCTATTGTATCTGTGTTAGATTTTTGTTTTCATTTTGGCCTCTCTTTCACTGGCTCTCTCGCTCTCCGACTTCTGTACATATTTTGATAATTGCTGCGAGTTTTGGCTCTTTGTTTTCCAAATGTATGCAAGAGCAACAACAACGACGTCCGTCGAATCAAAAAATAACACAAAAATATTTGGATGACACAAATTGTGTTGGGTTTTCATTTTGGATTCATTTACAAATTAAAATCTACATCAAAAGTGGCATTGCCACCCCCCCATCACTCCCATTTTCTGATTTTACCTAATAGAAATGTTTGCCAAAAAATTTGTCAACTTGCGGTTCGATTGTTAGAGGGGCGGGGGAATGTTTGGGCGAGTGGGAGGCGGCGGTGGGTGGCATTGACAATAAGCAGAAACAAGAACCGAATGAAAACATTAAGAAAAAAAGTGAAAAATGCATTCCCCCTTGTCAGCACTACAGTCGAAATATTTTACAACGAACCAACCATTGTCTGAAAAGTCAGTAAACAAAATAAATATTGTTTTTAACGATATTTACGTTCTATTTTGATCTATAACGTAAAAAACCGGAGAACCGAGGGGTTCCTTTGTTTGCTCCCAAGGACTGCCAGAGGTTGGGGGATGGGTCGCGACTGTCTTATCACTTGCGGCTGTGTTTGTTTCGGGGGGTGTGATTGATACTATGTGGAAAGTGTTTCTCAATCTGGAAACCTCAATAGAAAATTATTATTCGGCCGTAATCAAGCCAGAATAATCAGCTGTGTGTGGGTTGATGAACCTGTGCTTTATAGAATCCGCTTCGTCGATACGCTATATCACGACCTAAAACACTTTTATTTATTTAATTTTATTTTCTTTATGAAATTGCATGTCTGACACTCAAGCTCTGTGTGTCTGTGTATTTTGAGTAACACCTGTTCGCAGCGTGAACTCGTGTGTGAGCTATTGTTGTGCCGAAAAAGATGGGAAACAAATTTAAAAAAAAATGCTTTTTTTTTGGTCAAGTGTCTTTTGGCAATGGCCAGCATAAACAATGGGAGCCCCAACAACAAAAAGCAGCTCAGCACTGAACAGACAAAACACACACACACACATGTGCACTCTATTTTGGGGTCTCTCTTTTATCTACGTATGTGTGATTCTTCTGTCCCCCTGGTTCCTCTCATCGTTGCATAAAGAAATTGCAGCGAACTTGAGCTTCGTCTTGTTCATGCGTTGGCCGAGTTCTCATTTGAACTTGTTCTGGAATTGATCGAGTGTCAAGGATACGTGTAAACCTGTGAGAGGCCAGCTGGTAACTGCCACAGTGGCCACTTGATAAAGCGAATATAGCGCAAAGTATAGGGGGCGACAAGTCCATAATATAATTTATTAATTTAGCTAAGTATTTTCATTATAGTTTACTCTTACTTTACTCTCATATACCTTTTGTATTTATTTTTCGC
The DNA here is from genome assembly GCA_008042715.1 of Drosophila bocki. Classification (NCBI taxonomy): domain Eukaryota; kingdom Metazoa; phylum Arthropoda; class Insecta; order Diptera; family Drosophilidae; genus Drosophila; species Drosophila bocki. The sequence goes on from VNJY01001129.1 coordinate 94,396, forward strand.
GTTAAGAGGGTACGGTATCTGTATGACCTATAATTTTGATGTTTAGGTAAAGTAACATACACAAAGCTTGACTGTAACATTGGGGTGGTGCTCTTTCTCTCAACCTTTCTGTCTTTGTTGCACTCCCACCAGTGAATGGTGAATTTATGCCATTTGGGTTGCCTATTGCTAAACAAAGACAAATGCGTTACTGATGTCGCATAAGGTGAGAGCGAAATAGAGGCACTGGCACTGGGGGCAAGTGGGGCTCTGAGGGGGCGGAAGATGGAACTCTCTTGCTCGCGCACCAGCAGTCGCTGTGGGTGTGTGTGTGACATTGCTTGTTGATATAGGTTTTGTTTTTGTTTTTGTTGCGCGTGTGTCAAGCCAATTGAGGAATGCAGCGTATGCATATGCACTCCTCCCACCTTCGCCTTCTTCCCCTTCCGCCCTCTGCTTTGTGATACCGTTTTTAGGCTTAACCTTTAAGCCCTCCCTGATCATTAACCCCCCCTTACAATATTGTCTTAGGAATTTTAAGTTCTCTTAAGTGGTTTCCACTCGCAACATTTTTTAACTAGTATTTGGCATTTTTTACTAGCGTTTAATTGAATCATTACGCCTTTACTGCACGACTTCGTGTCTTATCATCTGCCAATTGCAATTCCATGTGCATATATAGTATGTGTACATAGATACGTACATATATATATATAATCGTGCTTGTTAATTACCTCATTTCTATCTATATGAAAATGGGACTTGTGTGGTGAAATATAATCAATTGCCATCGCACGTGGAAAAGTTTCGCAAAATGCATTTGCAACAAATCGAAACTTTGGTAATCATTGATAGGTTGTCCTTTAAATTTTAATGTAAAAGAAACAAATAATAAATGTTTCTAAAGGGCATACCATAAAGTCTGTCCATTCAGTCTGATTTTGGGCAGCTTTTTAAATTTAAAGATATTAACTAGTTCTTAAATTGTAAATCCAAACGTTAAAAGGGATCACTCCGTTTTATTATTCTCTACAATTATTTAATAGTTTATTTTCAGTTAATGCATTATAAGTCATCTATTGTTTAAGATACATTTGTATCTTTAATCATTTGCAGTATCTTTGATGGGTATAAGCAAGTTTATTTGTGTGTGTATATTTATATTTCTTTATTCTCTATAATTATTTAATAGTTTATTTTCAGTTAATGCATTATAAGTCATCAATTGACTGAGATACATTTGTATCTTTTGTAATTAATTCTATCATATGTAGTATCTCCGATGGGTTTTAAAATAACCAATACATTTGTGGGAATGTATTTCTTTTTCTTTAGCCGGACAACTGTTGCTTTGGTATTTTCTTGCCTTTTAAGAGGACTTGGAAGAAGGAGAAGAAAATGGCCTAAACGGCCGCATAAAAAAAAAACAACTGATTGCTAGCCTCTGTACTTGCATATTGCATTCTGCTGTGCCCTCCGTTTGCTGCTGGCGAATAGCAACCACAAAAAGAAGGCAAAAACAAGAAGCTAATGCAAAAACAAATGGCCTGATGATTTCTGCGTGACTTTGAGGTTTTTATTGTTGTTGTTTGAAGTTTGTTTTTCGTTTTCTTTTGGCTTTGCAATACAAAAAGTGAAAAAAACAATAACAAATATTGTTTTATTTTTGCGTTGATTGTTACGTTCAATTTGTAAGCATTATTTGGTGCTACTGTTGTTTTATTGCACTTAATTTACGTCCCATGAAACTGAAATTGACAAAAGAAACAGGGGCACAACCGAGAAAGTAATGCAACAAAAAAATCAAATAAAAATAAATGCAAAGCTGAAAATACACGTAATTCGCTAATAAATTGGTAAGAGAAGTAAAGAGGTCGAGGCGGAAGGGGTGGCGTTGGGGCAGAGGCAGGTAGTGGGGGGTGGCTCCGTGCAAAGATTAAAGCAGTTTGATTGAGACAAAGGGAAAACAAAACGGAACGAAATGGAATGACCAAAGGAAACTATGAAATGTGCGCATTAGGGTGGACCTTTGTGTAATCTTAAATAACAGCTGGCATCCATTGGAATTGTGTTTGGATTTGTTGTATTGGTTACTTTCTCGAATGTAGGAACTTGGGCTTATTTTCATCATGTGATGTTAATCGCAGGTTCATGTTATGACCTCACAGTTCAAATTTCACCATGCTCGGCAAGGTATTTTTTTGTTTTTGTCAAGATATAAAAAATGACTCGACACACTGCGTAGTATTATGTTCGTTCCGTGCAAAGCTTGTTAAAGGGGTACTGTAATAATTTATATATACATTTTTTGTAATCAAGGTCCACCCCAATTGCCTACAAGGAGAGTCAACAGAGAGAACACGAGAGAGAACGTATTGCAACAATGCATGTGTGTGTGTGTGTGTGTGTGTGATAGATCAATTTGTTTATTTACTCTCTCTCTCTCTGTGCTTTCTATTTGCAGTTGACAACAAAGCGAAAGAGCGGCGAAAGCGGAGAAAAAGAGGCGACAGATTCGATCCCAGACGCAGTGTCTCCGGGAGAGCTAGAACAGTGAGAGCGCCACAGAAAAGCGGGAGCAAGACTGCCAACCAACCTACACCCCCCCCCCCCCCCCCCCCCCCCCCCCCCCATATATACACAAACACACACACCCACTGCCAGCCCTACCTGCCCTCCAGTGTGGAGGCACTGCATCATTGGCAGCAGCTGTGGTAGCAGCTAGAGAGGAGCGATTCAGGAGCTAACCGCCCAGCAACCGCCGCCGCATCATGTCCGCGGACTCGCCTCGCCGCCATCCCACCGGCGTGGTCGGTTCCGGCCTTGGACCGGGGTCCTCCGTCTCCGGATCGGGTTCCGGTTCCAGTCACGGTCATGTTTCCGGTTCCGGTTCGAGAACGGGCACGCTGCCCGCCATTGTGCCGCCGCAGACCGTATCGGACCGCTCCATTCTGGACTCGGCCATCGGATTCATCAACGATGTGACCTTGGCCAATCAGCCGGTTCAGGATCCCAAGGACACCATCACCTGGGCCCGATTCGAGACATGTGCGGATGTCAGCGATCCACGTTTCGGCGACGATTGGGAGCTGGAGGGAAATGCGGCGCCACCGCTGCTTCTGATTCTCGGCTACGGACTGGGCGTCCAGGTGTGGGCCATTCCCGCCAACGGTGAGGCAGTTGAGGTGCTATCGTGGCGCCATGGCGTCGTCACTGCCCTCCGTGTGCTGCCCACGCCGGCGACGGCAGCAGCTCTGGATGAGAACGGCCGGGCAGATGAGCCCGTCGATGCCTTTGCGGAGAAGCGTCCCCTGGTGGCTCTTGTCGATGGTGGCAGTGCAGCGTCCAGTGGCCTCCTTGCGGGTAATTCGGGCATGGGCGGCGGAGGCGGAGGCGGCGGCGGCATCAGCACAGTTGGTGGCTCCGGTGGTGGTGGGATTGGAGGCGGCGGCGGCAGCAGTGGCGCCGTTTCGGCAGCTGCCCAATTCAGTGCCGTCAACTTTCTGTCACTGAAAACGGGCGTCCAGGTCAAGACGATCAAGTTCAAGAACGCCGTGCTGGACATTCAGGCGAATAGATCGGCGGTGGTCATTACGTTTCACGAACGGATAGCCGTCTTCGATGCCAGGACACTGGAGGATCGTCTAACCATCACCACCTGCTATCCCAGTCCGGGGTGAGTACTTACCTTGGGGTGATTCCCCAAAGCAAAAGCAAAAATACTGATTTATGCCTATGCAGGATTAATCCCAATCCCATTGCCCTGGGCCCACGCTGGCTGGCATACGCGGAGCACAAGCTGCTGCACTCCAAGCGCAGCGGCGGCGGATGCGACGGCGAGGGTGTGCCCAGCTATACGGCAACAGTGCTCAATGCGGCCAAGTCCCTGGGCAAGGGGCTGCGCGAGCTGGGCGAGCAGGTGGCCGCCGGATTGACTGGTGGCACCACCGCCAGCGGCAGCGGTGCCAGCTCCAAGAGCAGCAGCTTCGATTCGGCCAGCGGCGGCCCGGATGCCAAGCAGTCGGGCGTGGTGACCATCATCGATGTGAAGGTGAGTTTCCCAGTTCCCCGGGAAGAAGACACCGATTTCAATGGATATCCTTTTTGCCCACACACACAGCATCCGGTAAAGGACTATAGCCCCACGTCGGGCACACCGCTGAGCGCAACGGGTGATCCAATTGTTGCCCACTTTGTGGCCCACAGTGAGGCACTGGTGGCCATGGAGTTTGACAGCTCTGGGATGCTGCTGCTCACCGCCGATCGGCGTGGCCATGATTTCCATGTGTTCCGCATCCAACCGCATCCCGTGGGCCCCAGTTTGGCCGCCGTGCATCATCTGTATGTGCTGCATCGTGGCGATACCAGCGCCAAAGTGCAGCACATTGCCTTCTCGCTGGACTCGCGCTGGGTGGCCGTCTCCACGCTGCGTGGCACTACCCACGTCTTCCCCATAACGCCCTATGGCGGGGCCATGGGCGTGCGCACGCACACCTCGCTGCATGTGGTCAACAAGCTGTCCAGGTTCCATAGGAGCGCCGGCCTAGGAGCGGATGGACGCTCCAGCTCACCGATTTCGCACTCGGAGAGCACGACATTCGTGCAGTCGCTGCAGCCGTATCATAATCCCACATTGCCGCCATATCCCAGGCCGGCGGTGGTGCAGCCGCTGGCACAGCTGCGGCAGCCATTTACATTGGGTTCACCGCCAGGATCAGCGGGTTTGGGCTCGTCCGTTGGAGGAGGAGGAGCAGGAGGCGGCAGTGGCGGTGGCAGTGGTGGCAGCATGGGAGTTGGAATAAATTCCGGCATTCATGGAGGCCCAAGGCAGCGACAGCGTCTATCCTCGCTGTCGGATGACAGTGGGAAACCGCTGAGCGTTTGCTCCATCTTTGCCAAGTCAAGATCTTGGCTATTGGAGCCACCGATGGCAACACGAGAGCAGCCGCCGCATCGCGTTCAGCGCAAGGCGGTCGATTCGCTATTCGTAATGGCCGGCCACGGGGCGTTGATCCAGTATGATTTGGACACAAAGTTGGCCTCAAGTGAGTCATAGCCATGATAGTCATCCTGCATCCTCCAGCTAAAAACACATTCCTTGTTCCCCCTCGATTACAGATGTTGCCAAAGAGAAGATATGTGATGACACGCCCATCGAACTGGAGGTGGAGGCACGCGCCCAGTGGAATCTGGGTCGGCGCAAGGATGGATCTCAAGAAATCATACCACCGCTGGGGCTGGACAATTGGCTGATCAAGGATCGCCATGCCAGCCTGCTGCTGGACAGTGCCCATCAATTTGATGAGCCGGACGAGCGGGCCGAGAGCTGGCTGGCCCAGGTGGAGATCATAACGCATGCGGGACCACATCGTCGCTTGTGGATGGGGCCGCAGTTTGTCTTCAAGAACTATAATACGCCCAGCGGGTAAGTTAAAGGGTTCCGGATTGAGTCTAATCCGGAATATATCTAAGATTATGTTTCCCCCAGTTCCAATCTGAACCATGTGGATGCCGAGGCAGTGGAGATTGGTGTCACCAAGACTTCGACCACCACTCTGCCCTCGACGGCAGCTAATGCCTCAGCTTTGGGACCGGCCACCAAGGATCGCTCCAGTCCCTTGAATATGCCTTTGAATGCAGCCACCTCGGTGGGAGGAGCTGGCATCGGTGGGGGCTCCTCGGGTATGACCACCGGTCGCAGTGGCACCACCGGAGTACCAGTGCTCATCGAATCGGGATCGTACAGTAAGTGAAGCCTAAAGGGGGACATCTGAGTAACTGGCAAAAAAAAAGCCCATTTTCTAGAATTTTTTTTGGCCAAATGAAAAAGCCAATCGAAAAATTTTAAAGTAGGTTTGATAATGTTAGATGTGAACTACAAAATAAATTTTTTTGTTAATAAATCGAAAACAAAATGGCGGCTGTGCAGCATGTCTTCGTAGGCCCTATTTTTTTAAAAGGGGTCCATGGCCGAAAACCTAACGTCCTAACGTAGTTTTTGATCTAGAACAAAAAATCAAATTTTGTTAGTTTCTGTATCTCAACCGCTATCGACACACGTAGGATTTTTTCGATATTTTGATTTTTAGCAAAATGGTGAGTGATTAAATAAAAAGTTCCATTTTCATGAAAAAAAAAACGTCACAAAATTGTTGATAAAAAGAAAAGTAAGCAAAAAAAAAATAAAAAAATCCTACGTGTGTCGATAGCCATAGGTATTTTGGATATACTGTCAAAATTTCAGATCGATCGGTTAAGATTTGTTCGAGTTATGTTTTCGGCCAACTCAAAAAAAGTGGTTTTGAGAAAAACGCGTTTAAAGTTTTAAAATCGTATATATTTACATGAGAGGCATCGCCACAGAATGGAAAATTTCGACACTTAGACACATTTGCCGGACTCTATCTTTTGGTATGTTATTTTTAAGACCCTAAAGAATTTTTTAAGCAAAAAAAAAAATTTCCGATTTTTATAAAAAGTTACTCAGATGTCCCCCCTTAAAAGGGGACTAGGAGCTAGGGAGACTCAAGCATTTTCTACCCCCAAAAATAGGCAGCATAGAGCAGAGTCCCAAGTTGATGGATCGCTTCCGGCATGGCCACTTGGACTCGGACTATGGGCATGGGGACACTCGTCTCAAGGAGGATCTGGCGGATGCCATGCGTGAATCGCCTTCGACGGCGGCGGCCAAACGTGAGACAACGGGTAAGTGGAGTCACAGAGTCCTTCGATATCGCATGTTGTGCAAGATCACTTGAATGCTAGCTAGCAGCGGGTGATGTTGATGTCCTCCTGGTTGGGGTCATCAATGTGGAGGACATCAATGTCTCTCTGGCTAACTAGATTTCTTCGATGTCTTTACAATTCTCTTTTATTTTATGAATTGTTTACTCTCCTTAAAACATTTGTTTATTGCTTTTTCTTTTGATTTTATTTAATGTTTATTTTTTGTTTTTGTGTTGGAAACACACATACATGCAATACAAATACAAATACATATAAATTTCTTATGTTTTTCAAGTTCAAATGCTTTTAAAACGAAAATGTTTAATTCCAAATATATTTTTTGGTGAAAAGTATAGAAAAAAAAAGGCTATATATTTTAATGTTGATTATGAAACACCACGAAATTGGCATTGGTTGTTGGTTGTTGAGATAATGATGATATTGATACTGCTGATGATTATGATGATAATATCCATCAATTTCCCTCCTCTCACTTTCACTTTTTGCATGATTCTTTCATAAAACTCCATTTCTCTACCATTTCACTTTCCCCACTCTCTGTGTGTGTGTGTGTGTGTGTGTGCATGTGTTATTGTGGTGTGTTGGTGTTTTTTTGAACCTTCAGTTGTTGTTGAACTTTTCTTCCTTGTTTTTTTTTTTTTCATCGCTTAAGCAAAACCTAACAACAAAATTTTCTTTGGTGTTTTTTGTGAATCTATTTCTATTTTAATGCAACTAAATTTAAGCTAACAACATTTTTGACACAGCAGATATAACCCCTAGGAAGACCCCCCCCCCAAATTAAATTCTTCTCCAACATCACAGCTAGCTTTTTCACCATTATCTAAGGAATTTCATCGGGTTAATCTGATTGATCTTGATATCTATAGCCTGGTTTTTCCTGGTAGAAGGCTTTTCACCACGATTTACCTCTGGCTTACACTGCTTACCATACCCTAAACCCTTTTTCACCAGACGCTTAAACCTTTTTCACCACAAATCCTTGGAGTAAGGAATCTTAATTATTGATGCTACCCTCTTCCCATTCTTCTGCAAGACTTTCTTCTACGGGTTCCTTCCTTGTTTGTCCCCCGTCTCTTGTGATTTGTTTCATACACTTTTATTTTTATAAAACTAACAAAAAAAAAAACAAAGCAATTCTTCTGCGTAAAAGTATCATTGCACGTGCGAGTGAGATAGCCTTTGTTGAGTGACTGAGGGCGAGTGAGATGGGAGAGAGAACGAGAGCGAGAGCGAGAGAGAAAGAGAACGATTGAGAGGAAAGAGCACATGAATCTACATGAATCTTCTAATAAAAAGCCAAAGCCATTTAAGTTTCAAGAACGTTATTCAAAAAAATATATAATCACAAGTATACCAAATTCTCCAGTTTCTTACGTTTATTTCCCAAACAAAAAAGCATAATAATAAAAATTAAAATAAAAAAAAAACATCGTGTCTTGTCACGCTATTTTCTTAACTTTAATTTCTTTTCGTTAATCTTTTTCACACTAAAAAAAAAATAAGAGTTTCAAAGTATCGTTTTCGTTTTATTAAAAAGTTTATTTATTTATTTTCTGTTTCACGTTCGATTTTTCTTTTTTTTTTGTTTTGAGTGTTTTCCGCTTCCTTTTCGATCGATCAACTGCTTAAAAATATAGTTTTTTTTTATAATTATAATATATAAAAAAAATCAAGTTTACAGAGAGAGAAAAACAATGAAAACAAAAGACAACAAAAATCAAATATGAAAATGTATTGCCGAAAAATTAAACAATTTCGAATTTCGAATTTCGAATCAAGATCCCAAAAAAATTCGCTTTTGGCTTTTTGTTTTTTGACGAAAAACAAAGAAAAAAAAACAACAAAATGCGCTTTTCTCATAATTTGTTTTCTCTTCTTCTTCTATTTCTCGTTTATTCTCCGCTCTGTGTTCCGCCCAACCGTTTGTTGACCCGTCCGCCTTCGCCTCTATCTTCGAAGCAGATCACCACCAGGCTTCTGCTTCCTGCGGAGATCCTGCTGCTGCTGCTGCGCCGCTAGCTTCCTTGGAGGCAGCGGCGGCGACAACAACAACGGCGACCTGTGATAATGCCTGCTATTACGATGCCCTCGCCGAGCACGAGAGCCTCAACGAGCTGGACGAATCGGAGGATGCGGAGGAGCAGCACTTGGACTCTGGCCCATCAACGATTTCCGCTCTGGCCTCCGTTTTGCCCAACATTTGCAGCTACACGCGAGTGGAGAAAATGGTGAATCCCCTGGGAACAGTAACCGATCTCAATGCGGGCATCTCGGGTGAACTGCAAACGGATATGCTGGACGAGGTGGTGGGCCAGCTGGCCGCCGAGGATACCGTGATCCATGAGAACTGTGACGAGGCCCTCTTCCGTCCGGTGGTGGCCATATTTTGTAATGATCCCACAGAACGTCAAAAGTTGCTACAACGCAATCGGGATCGGGATCGGGATCGGGATGATAATCCCGAGCAGGCGGCCAATTGCCAGCCACCGGTGGTGTTGGCCAATAAGCTGATTGTTCCAGTGATTGCCAAGGAAGTGGATGAGGTGTTGGTTCAAAAGGAAAAGCAAAAGTCGCAGAAGCAAACGCACAAGGCGCAGCAGCAACAAAAGCAACAGCAACAGCAGCAGCAACAACAAAAGTCTCTCCGCTCTTTGGCCGCTGCCGAGGATGCAGCTCAAGCCCAGAGATTTGCCGAGTTGTCGCATCTCAACAAGCCCAAGGGCAACAATAATAACAATAAAACTGCCAGCCAGAAGAGCGGGTGTAGCACCTCCGAGGACGAGGCCGTTTCCGCTTCCAGCAAATCATCTGCCAAGAAGACCAAGGGTGGTGGCATTAACAAGCAGCCAAAGGCCAGCGGAAGAGCCACGATTCCAGCGGAGAAGCCCAGGAGTTCAGAGCCAGAGATGGAGCCTGAGCCCGAGCCAGAACCTGAACTTGATTCCGATCTGGAATCCGATCATGCCGATAGCTTGCTGGCCAACAAGCGCAGCATTGCCGCTGTTATGGTGAGCAGTGCCAGTGCCCAGGGCTTGAGCCTGCATGTGGAGATGAGCACCACAAATGCGGACAATGAGGAGGAGCAGCAGGATGAGCAGGAGGATGAGGAAGAGGAGGAGCATGAGCAGGAAAAGCTGCCTATAGGAAAACTCACGAAAGAAAAGCCAGAAAAGGTTCTCAAGCAGGTGAAGCTGGTCGAGGATTCTGTGGTCACGGTAAAGATGCTACCCAAAGCAGAAGAGGCCTTCACCGATGACACCAAGAAAAAGGTCAGCGAGGGCTCCAAGAAGGCAAAACCAGAGACGACGATTGGCAGGAACAGTGGCGAGATCAAGGAGGCCAAGGAGGCCAAGGAGGTGCCCAGAAAGAAGAGTGAAACTCCTGCCAAGGAAGAAATTAAAATTCTAGCTTCAGTGGATAACGTTAAAAAAGAGAAAAAGGAGTTGAAGGAGTTGAAGGAGAAGTCCCTTCAGGAGAAGGAGAAACCAGAGCCGGAAAAGGAGAAATCCCAGGAGAAGGAGAAGCCTTTGGAGAAGGAGAAACCTTTGGAGAAGGAGAAGAAGTCATTGGAGAAGGAGAAACCTTTGGAGAAGGAGAAGAAATCCCAGGAGAAGGAGAAACCTTTGGAGAAGGAGAAACCTTTGGAGAAGGAGAAGAAATCCCAGGAGAAGGAGAAACCTCTAGAGAAATTGAAATCCATTGAGCGGGTAAAATCCACAGAAAAAGAGAAACCAAGCGAGAAATCCCTCGAAAAGGAGAAGCCGCTGGCAAAGGAGAAACCCCTGGAGAAGTCAGCCTCAACGGTGGTCACTCCTCTTCCCATTAGCTATGTGGTGAAAGTGGTGGAGGAATCACCACCACCACCACCACCAGCAGCACCAGCAGCAACACCTCCGATTTGCAGTCCCTGGAAGATTGTCACCGAGATTGTCACCACACCAACCACCAAGCTCTCTGCTGCTGTCCAGGACTATCCTAGCCTGGGCAAGTCGAGTCCGGAGAAGAAGCGGGATGAGAAACTGCTGCCCGGCTTGATTACGCCCCCGAAAGAGGAGTCAAAGTCGACACCACGCTCCTCCTCCTCCTCCTCCTCCTCCTCCGCCTCGGTCAAGGACAACTTTGAGGACTTTCTTAGCGGCCTGAAGCCGCTGGAGGAGTTGCCACCGCTGCCAGCCCTGGAGCCACTCGAAGTCCAGGTGGTAACCAAGTCGCAAAAGGATGTGGAGCCCAACCAGCTGAGTCTCATCAATTTCGAGAGTCCACTGCAGGAGAGTGCGGTGATACCGAGGCGGATATCGCCACCACCGCGTGGCTTTACCGAACAGAACCTAATCCTGGCGCTCTGCGGTTCCCTGCACTATGAGAACGAGCAGGATCGGCTGAGGGCCGAGGCGGAGGCCGAACTAGAGGAACCAGAAACGGAGGAGCAGAGTTACCTACCCCTGGAAGCGATTTCAACGTCATCCCTGCAAAAGTCCACCTCGACATCGAACAACTCGTCCGGTTCCGAGGAGATTGTCATCATGGAGGGGCCCGCCAAGAAGCTCAGCAAGAAGCACAAGCGACTGAAGCAGCTCCAGCTGCAGCAGCAGCAGCGGGATCGCGAACGGGAGCCAGATGACGAGGAGCTGCGTCCGCTGATCAGCATCAGCATGTGCGATTCCCAAGTGGAGATGCAGAAGCTGGCCAACGATGAGGATGATGAGCGGGAAAAGGAACTGGAACTCGGACTGGAACTGAAACTGGAGCTGGGTTTGGGGAAGCTTGAGGAGCCGGAGGAGCAATCACTGCCCGAGGATCTGCTGCATTTTGGCAGCAGCGGTGCTGCGGCGGCGGCCCTAACTGTTACCACCACCGACAGCGAGGGACCCGTGCCGGCCACCACCACATCCGATGACAATCTGACCTACGGCCAGCAATCCTCAACCGGCAACAAGCTCAAGACCAAGAAGCTGGAGCACAAGATCAATCTTATAGCGGCCATTGAGGCGGCCACCTCGTCGTCCACATCCTCGGCGGAGGAGAGCAGCGTGGAGACGACACTGCATACGGATAGCACGGGTCTGGGTTTGGGTTTGGGTTTGTCTTCGAGCAGCGCTTCTGGCGGAGTTCTGGGTTCTAGTGGTGCTGGCAATGCTGCTGCCTCCTCCTCGAGCCTGACCAATGCCGAGGGAGGCGGTGCCGTTGGTGTCGGAGGCGTCACCTCGGTGGGCGTGACAAGCCCGCCGAGTGCCACAAAGAAGAAGACGAAGCGACGCAAGAGATAAGAATTAGCGATTTGTTTGCTGTGCGTCTTTAGCCTTGTGGTGCTGTGGCACCTGTACGCCGCCAATAATCGGGTGGGTGCACCCACTGCCCATGCCCTACAGCAGTCAACCGGGTCGGACCGGGTTCCGGGAGAGTTAAGAGAGCCAAGAGGAGAGTCAGGAGAGCCAGTGGAGCGGGCAGGACGTAGCCCAGGGTTCGATTCCTCCCAAACCAAGACCATACTGAAGCAGGAGCAGGATCAGGAGCAGGAGCAGGTTCAGCAGCGGCAGCAGGCAAAGTAGAAGAGCAGCAAACACAGAAAGAAAACATAGAGAAGGAGGAGAAGGAGGAGGAGCAGCAGGAAGATCCATATTCACATATATTTCGGTGTGAAGACAACCACGACAGATTCTAGCTTAATTCATTTCTCAGCAAAAACCAGAAAACAAAAGCAAAAAACCATAAAACGCAAAAAACACACAAAAAACTGTGCAAAAAAAAAAAGAATTAAAATAATAATAATTGTGATTTATCGAAGAGATCGGAAAGTAAAACAGAAATTCTAGTTTTAGTGCATAATTTAAATTGAAACAAAAACAAAAACTAAAACGACAAAAAAAAAACAAAACAAAAACGCGTGAAAAACCAAAAGAAAAAACATTAAAATGAGGAAAAAACACACAAAAAACAAATTTAAATTACTAACCAAACTTTTAAGTGCAAAGTTATATATTGTTAGCTATACGTTTCTATAAATTATACACTCTATATATACACACACATTATATATAGATAAAAGGATATATATTTATATTACACAGACACGAGATTAACTTAATGCTCTCCAAAATTGTACATACAACAAATTGTAAAAGGCGCTAGAAAATGGTAAAAACACACAAACACCCAGGACACTCGGTTGGAAGAAAAACACTCAATTGCGTTTAATATATATACAACAAGAAGATAATGTAGTATGCAGCTCCATATGGGCGTTCAATTCAATTTAAAATCATAATTAACGAACAAGGAAATAACCTAAATATCAGAGTTTTTCCTGCCTGGATTACCCAACTGCGTGTGATTTTTGCAAGCAATTCAAAACAAATAAATCAACTACAACTAAAAAACTAATAGGAATCGATTCAATATCGATTAATTATCGATTACTAAACTGTCCAAATGTCACAACTTGTTTCAACTTGTTTCTAGGCTTTGCTTTCGTTAAGTTTTCTCTGTAAATCGTTCAAGTTTTTTTTTTTTCCTTTCTACTCACATTTATCTATTTCGTTTTTATGTTTGTTTATTTATTGATTTTTTTTTTTTTAATATAAAAAAAAACGGTCTCCTGTAGGAACTTACAAACACTTTTATTCCGTTTTCTATGTTTATTTAAAGATTGTAAAAAGTAAAATAAAAAGAGAGAGAGAGAGAGAGAGAGGAATCCAATTTGTTTTCTGTATATAAAAAGATATCGTATAAAAAAAAAAAGTTTAATGTAACTCGCAGTATTTATGATTTAATTAACGTTTGAGAGATGAAAAAAGGCAAGGAGACAAATGAGGGAAATCGCTAAACACTAAAATTTAATTAAATTAAATGATGTATCATTAAATAAATGCAATTTTAGTTAAAAACAACAAACAACAATGTGATCTTTTGTGGGGGGGGTTTAAAAATATCGTATCATCTTCAAGACCACCTACAAGGGTTTGCATTTCACTTATTTTAATTGGAATACAAAATAAATTACATTATTTACAAGAACTATATATTTATTATTTTATTTTAATCGCCAAATTTAAATTTTATTTAAAAAAAAACATCAGTTACATTTATTTTACAACAATAATAAAAGACAACAATCATAATCTTTTACAACAACAACTTTTACAACAAGAACATTTTTTTATTTAATTGTACAACAAAATTTTTTAATTGAAATAAAAATTTTAAAATTCTTTTATAACAACAAATTTTACAACAACAATTTTTACAATAACAAATTTTACAACAACAATTTTTACAACAACAAATTTTACAACTTTTTTAAAACAACAAAATTTTAATAATATATAATTTATTATTTTTTTATTTAATTGTACAACAATATTTTAAAATTTAAATACAAATTTAAAAATCTTTTACAACAACAAATTTAACAACAACAAAATTTTAATAATATATAATTTTATTATATTTTATTTAGTTGTACAAAAATATTTTAAAATTGAAATAATGTATTTCTACTTATATTTTTTTTGACAAAAACGTAAATGAAATATACAAAAATATCTGCTCTAAGGAAGTTTAGAAGAGAGCCGAGCTGAGACGTTTCTAGGATCCAACTTGGCCAACTCTGGCCTTAGTTTTCCCATTTGCCGAAATATTTAATATTGAAAATCTTTTACTCTTTCATTTTCATAGAAATTTAAGCAGTTTTTGAGCTTGTTTCTAATTTATTGCCCCTCCCCTCTGAAATTCTAGGCAACTATTTCACCAAGGATCAACTGGATGGCCTGGCTGCGCACAACAACAACAACATCAACAACAACAATATAATTCCAACCAAAGGCAACACACCGAATTCGAATTCGAATCCGAATGCCACGACCTCGATGATGCCGATGATGAACCACAAGTCACAGAAATTAGAGGCCACGGAGGCAGCCACCGACTATCCGATACGGCAGTCATTCGGCGAACTCTCAACGGTGGTCAACATCGATGTGTTCGATGACCAACTGAGCATGAGCAGCATCAGTACCAACAGCCGGCTGTCGCTGGAGGGACCGCCGTCGCAGTCATCGCCGCCATTGAGCCTCACGAATGGAAGCGGAATGATGGACACCAATTTGATGCACTTTAGCGAGAGTGCTGGCATAGCTGGAGCAGCAGGACGTCAGCCTTTCGAGGTGGATGTGCCACTGGATGGCGAGGATGATGAGGATCAGGATCAGGATGAGGACGAGGATGAGGAGGAGGAGGAGGAGAGCAGGCGGCAGCGGGATAGAGCAGAGATTCGTCTGGGCAGGCGGAATTTGTGAGAGTTAATGCAACGGGCGGGCCTAATTGGTGGCCAGCTCCACTTGCGACGCATCTGCAGCCAGCTTTTTGGTCCGCGGTCCGCCGAGGAGGCCTAGATTCCTTGGAAACCACCCCTGGTGCTAGCCTTTCCACTCTTCATCTTCTTTGTTTCTGTTTCGCCGCCGAGCTATCCTAGCTTAATTTAGCTTCTTTTCCAAAGTAGTCCAAATAGTTGGCCATTTTTTATAATTATTATTATTTTTTTTTTCATGTTTTACCACACACACACACACACCCCACAACAACAACAACAAAAAAAAAAACTAGAATGTGAAATGCCAATGCAATAAAAAATCGAGAGATATATAAGCATAAGAAATAGATCAGATCAGAGAGACCTCAGCTGAATGCCGTGATATTTAAAATAAAATTTAACAAACAAAAGAATATATAAAGAGAAAACAGAGACAGGAGAGCAAAGTGTGAGGGAGAGAGGCGAAAAACAATACAATATTTTAAATATAAACCACAATTGAACCACAAAATACAAAATACAAACTACAAAAATATGAAATAGTTGTAATAGTAATAACTCCAACTACTTAATCCCTAGCCTTAAAAAAAAAAAAGCTTCTTAAGCCCCAAAAAAATTATAAAAAAAAAATACAAAAATCGGTGAAGATAATTCCGTATTCTTTTCTACATTATATTCTATTTCTTTTTGTTGTTTCCAATTTTGTACCTTAGTTAAGTAGAAACTTAGTTTTTTTTATACTTTTCTATATAAGAAGACCAAATTAAAGTCCAGTTGAGAATATCCCACTCGGTACACGGTGCGTTTAGCTGCCCTAAGCTACTATTATTATTATAAACTAACACCTGTTTTCTATACAATGCAAAACAAGTCTTGAGTCTGCCTATATATTCTTTTATTTCTTTAAACTCTTCTCTGATTTTAATTCATTCCAAAACAAAACAAAAACAGAAGAAACCCTCACCACATGCAACAATAAAAAAACATTAAAGTAAAGTCAGTGAAAAGTGAAAAAAACATATCCATTTACAAGAAATATGTATACAATATTAAAATATACACCACAACCTTTTTTTTCAATACATACCAAAAAATAAGAGAAAAAAAACATAAAACAACCACAAGTCTTGAGAGAAAACCATTGTTCAAACTTCAGAAAACATTACATCTACTATATATATATATTTTTGTAAACATAAATAGATATATTTAGAGACGAGCATACCAAAATAATGAGAGTTAAATCGCAGTTAAAGCAATGAGAACTTTGTCTCTTGTTGCCGCTTCCTGTTTCCACCTTAAAAAAAATTAAGAAAACTGAGAAAACTGAGAAAAAACAGAGTAATACACACACACACACGCATACTGCTGGCCAGGTTGAGGTTGTGGATTTAGGATCAAGTTTTTTATACACATCTGAGAGATAAAAAGGAAGCGGTTAAGCAGAATGAGCATATTTTTTATACTTGCAAGCAACTCTCTCGTTTTCAGTTTGTGTTTCGATATGACTTCCCTTATATACACACATATATATATATATATACATATACATATGCAGATTGGCAGACAATTTACTTAAAGAACCCTATATCTACATATATATATATTCCTACGTATACATATGGTCATTCTATATACAATGTCCATTTCATGTCGTCGTCGCCTGTCTTTTCCCTTAGTTAATCCAAAATTATAATAAAAATTATTACAAACAACAAAAAAACAAAAACTAAACAAAAATTATGATATACAAAAACAAAATACAACTTGAAAAGAAATCCATTTGTATAACCGAATGTGTCATAGAATTCATTTTGAGGGTTCGATCCTAGAGTCGAGCCCACCATATATTATAATAATAAATATATATAAACTTAAAAACTCAAATTAACAAGTTTTATTTAAAAAAAAAAAAGGTGTAAGGTAAGTGTTATAATTATTGCGGAATGCAAAATCTTACAAGTAATCGCTGAAGATTTGATTTTACTTTCACATTTTCTACTATATTCCATATTCTTTAGACTCTTCACTTTCAGTCATCCTTCAAAGTCATTGTAATATTTTTATTTATAAAATTTAGAGCGAACACGAAAATGATTCCATCGTGGCGGAGTTTCCTCTCGTCACAGTCCACAGGGGATGTGAACCGACGCCGCCTAGCCGATAATATTGTACCAGAAGCCTTTATAGACTTGACGGGGGATGATGACGAGGAGGCAGCAGCAGTCCCCCCCGAAAGTCCTTACTGCTACAAATGCCCCATATGCATTGATGATCTGCTGTGCCCAATTGCAACCAATTGTGGCCATGTATTTTGCTCTGATTGCCTCAGTTCTTGCTTGAACATCAGATACTCGTGCCCCTTGTGCAACACGGATATAACCAACCTGCAACGCTTATACATGTGAGCTCTAGTTTATATATTTTTACCACAAACCAGCCATGTTCTACATCATATTGCACTTAATAAAGACGACTGTTATTGTTATTGTTAAGGTACAGGCACTGTTTTATTTTTAAAAATTATTTTTGGGGAACAATTTAAATATAAAGTATCTGTAATTTAGCCAAAAATGCATTCAACTTTAATTGCTCTACTCGAAGTTTATCATTCTCATTTCAAATACAGACTTTCCATCCTCGCAATATTGCAATATAGCTAGATGCGCATCACTGATGAAAGTGAGCATCACTGATGCATGTCCGCCGATCGACCAGCAATTTATGCCGAAACTGGTAAAAACTGTTATACTTTATATTATGCATTTATACCTATTTCCCGCTGACAACAACCACTTGATTGCAACAACAACCCCTTCACAACAACATCACTGCAGCAGCCCATCAAAATTTCCAAAAATTTCTATGCAATTCGCCCGTTTCCCAAATTGGGGTAACAGGCGAACAGAAACCAGCAGCAAGCAACTGAAAACTGGTATAAACTGTTATAAAAATCCCAAGTTTCGAACCATTTAATTGTCCTAAAGTAACGGTTCTCAAAAGAGGGGAACGCACACTAGGCATGCCTCTCGCTTACTCCTATAGCGGAAACTATTTGTGTCTCGTTCGCACGATAAGCGAATGATACACTAATACATATAGAGAAAATAAATGAAGAGCGCACCAATACAAGCATAGCTCACAAAAATTTACTTGCTGCTGGGCGCCTTGCTGCTGATTCTGATCGCCTGGTATGCGCCTGGTAGACAACAACAACAATGACAGCAAAATGTATGCCCGATTCCCCCCCGTAAATTCCCCCGTCCCCAGATCTAAGTACCAGGCGCGGAGAAACTTCAGCAAGCAGCTGCCCGCCTGAATTAATTGTTCTAAAGTAACGGTTCTCAAAGGAGGGGAACGCACACTAGGCATGCCTCTCGCTTACTCCTATAGCGGAAACTATTTGTGTCTCGTTCGCACGATAAGCGAATGATACACTAATACATATAGAGAAAATAAATGAAGAGCGCACCAATACAAGCATAGCTCACAAAAATTTACTTGCTGCTGGGCGCCTTGCTGCTGATTCTGTTCGCCTGGTATGCGCCTGGTAG